>SNQJ01S0005918.1:5054-16359 GCA_010110895.2 Picea sitchensis | reverse complement strand
ATAGGCCATCATGTCTTGAGCAGAGGAATGTGGACCATGCATTTGATTGATGACATGTCTTATGCCACGTGGTAGGGGTTCCATGTGGGGACATGTTTCACATGAATTCAGTGTCTTTTCGACCTCAACCTGTCCATTTCTAGGTGACACGTGGCACACATACTAAGGGTCCATGTCACCATACGTGACATCAGCATGCAATGTCATCTCTGGGATTATTGCCTCTGAGAATGTCCAGCATCTCTACCAGCGAAAGTGTCGAAGGTCAAAGTTGTGAATTCACGCAGACCGTCGATCTGAGATTCCTTTAAGACTTTTCTCAATCGTTAGATCAAGTAGTGGAAGGATGGTGTAAGCACTTCGGCAGGTATCACTCCGGGTAAGTTTAATGACTTGGGAGTTGTAATGTCCCAAAGTCCCGGAGTAGCGAATTCACGCAGTCCGTTGATCTAAGACCCTCCGGGAGTTCTCGTGATCATCTGATTTAACAATGGAAGGATAGGGTAAGAGCTTCGACGGGTATCACTCCAGGGGAGTTGAGCGACTTGGGATTTGTAATGTTTCAAAGTCCTGGAGCGTCAAAGTTCTGAATTGATTAAGGATCGTCCATATCAACATCGGATTAAGTTGTGACCATCCAATCTCAACTGTCCAATCTGTCAATGGAGTTATTATAAGTGTTCGACGAAGTTTTCTCTGGCAGAGTTGGAAGATTGAAAAGGGAGAATAGCTCAAAGGTCAAAGTCTGAAGTCTGGAGGTCTTGGTCTCAGCGTCGGTCTCATGATAAGGTAAAGGGGATTTATTAGAGGCACGAAGGGCCTAGGAGTAACCAAGCCCTCAGACATTTTGCAAACAAGCTCCTGTGTAGAAGAATAAGGTCAAAGCGCTAAAGGAACATCGCTAGAGTGGATAAGTCATGGTTTAGAGCAATAGATCCATGGTCACAAGGAAAGTGGATCGAAGGCAGTGCCCATGCAGAATTTGAATTATGTACCGATTTAAATGGGTTGTGGAGAAGTTCGACAAGATCTTGTTGCAAAACAAAAATAAAAAAGAGTGAAAATGACTTTTCAAGAAGTCATAACTTTCAAATCAGATATCAGATTGGGGAAAGAGTACAATCATTAGAAAGATGATTCAGAGGAGAATAACATTAGATTGTTATAATTTGGAGAATGATAATATATTTCTTCATGAATTGAGCAAAAAAAGGACATGTAGCATTAATTGACAATTTTTTATGATATGCATTTTTCTAACAAAAATGGTTGCTTCCACATTTTGCAGAATTAGGAGGTATAAAAATATCAGTTCAATATAAGAATTCATATTAAAGAAATGGAAGTAGGAGAGGGAGATTACAGCCATGATAAAGTGGCCAAAGGACAAAATATCAGTGTTGGTAATGTAGAGACAGAATCCAATGGACACCAGGGCAGAGGGGAGAAAGAAACATTATTAGAGACTATGAGAAGCTTGATGATAGAAGTACAAAGCTACAAAGAAGAAAATGAGAGGATGATAAGAGAAAAAAATCAATTAAATGCTCAGGTGATGCAAATCTTAAATCAGTTGCAGAGGCAAACAAAGAATGGATCAAACTCAAGACGAGAGGAAGAGGGCATATATCATGAAGGAAGAGATAACTACAAAAGATCTGGTTATTCAAGAAGTGCTAGTAGAACTCATAGGCATCACTCACCTCCTTACCCAACAAGGAAATTTTATGCATCTGAAGGTTCCATAAGTATTCCATAGGTGTCTCTTGTTAGGAACCAAAGAGGAAGACATGAATTGGACAGTGTGTAGGGAGAGTTGAGGAATCTTAAGCCATCATCATTTGATGGTGAAAGAGAAAGGGAAGATTATGTTGAAGCATGGTTGCTTGGACTCGAGAGGTATTTTCAATTGCATAACTACTGATCAAAACTAGAAGCCAGAATTGCCACTTACCATCTACATGGAAAAGTTGTTATCTGGTGGGATCAACTTAATAAAGTTGAGCACATAAATGAGAGCGGGATCACTTGGAATAAATTCAAGAAATATTTTCAAAAGGAGTACCTTTCAGAGCACTTCTATGACAAGAAAATGCAGGAGTTCTTTGAACTCGGGCTGGGAATCATGACCATGGCAGAGTATGAAAAGAAGTTATTGGGACTGCTAAAGTATTATGTGGGGTTTATAAAAGATGATAAGGTGAAAATACAGAGGTTTTTGAGTGGACTTCCTTCAATTTTATAAAGAGAAGATTCAATATGATGAGCCCAAGACCTTGACTGAGACCATTAAGAAGGCTAAGTACCTATATGAGAAAGGAAAGGACAAAGAGCCTTTGCAGAAATATTGGAAGGATAAGAAGAAGGAGAAATATGATCAGAGGAGGAAGGGATTTAAACCTCCTTTCAATAGAAATAGCCTATATTAAAATCAGCCAAACCATAATGCTAAGGATGAATCCAAGAGAGAAGACTCCTTGGGAAAAAGGGGAAGACCACCAATCCAATGTTGGGGATGCAAAGAAGATCACTTGTACAAGGATTTCCCTCACAGAAAAGACAAAGCGAAGACCACGCACAACATCCAATAGGCTACGAAAGTTGAAGACATGGGAAGAATATATGCAGACTTAGATGATCGAAAAGCAGAATATCGATCCAATATGATCGAGGTGGAAGGTAAGATCATTAATCAGACTGTTGTTATTTTAATTGATTCAAGAACAATTCATTGTTACATTGATCCTAAAATAGTGGACAGATTACATTTACGGAAAAGTAAGCTTGAAAAATCAAGTTTGGTTTAGCTGGCCACTGGAACCAAAAGGAGAATCTGTGATATGGTCAGAGGTTGTTCCAGAAGTCTTAATGGTGTGAATATTAATGTTGATCTAAATATTATACCATTGGGGTCTTATGATATTCTAATTGGAATGGATTGATTAGACAAGCATCATGTTTTCCTAGATTGTCATAACAAGACATTTACATGTCTTGATGAAGAAGGAAAGCAGAGCACTGTGAAAGGAGTTCCAAGACCGATTTCCATAAGGGAGATTTCAGCCTTATAGTTGAAGAGATGTTCCAAAAAAGGATGTCAATTGTATGCAGCCCATGTGGAGGAGCCAGAAAAGACAAAAGGGCCAAGCTTCAAAGATTTTTCAGTACTGCAAGAGTATGAAGATGTATTCCAATAAATACTAGGGTTTCCACCAAAGAGGGAGATAGATTTCTCCATTGTTTTAGTACCAGGATTTGCTCTAGTATCAAAAACACCTTACAGAATGAGTACACTAGAATTAAAAGAATTACAAATGCAATTGGAAGAATTGTTGAAGAAAGGGTACATACATCCAAGTGTTAACCTTGGGGAGCTCCAGTACTCTTTGTCAAAAAGAAGGATGGACCATTGACGCTTTGTATTGACTTTTGATGGCTTAATAAAGCCATTGTGAAGAAAAAATATCCTATACCCAGAATTAATGACCTATTTGATCAGCTAAGGGGGGCAAAGATATTTTAAAATATAGACTTGAGATCAGGATACCATCAAGTAAGAATGAAGGAAGAAGACATACATAAGACAACCCTTAGAACGAGGTATGGGCATTATGAATTTGTAGTGGTGCCATTTGGACTTTCCAATGCACCAATTGTCTTTATGTGCTTAATGAAAGGCATATTCAGAAATTAATTGGATAATTTTTTCATAGTATTCATTGACCACATACTTATCTATTCTAAGTTAGAGGAAAAGCATGAAAATCACCTAAGATCGGTATTGCAAGTGTTGAGGGAACATCAATTGTATGTCAGGATTATTAAGTGTTCTTTTTACCAAAAACAGATCCATTACTTGGGACACGTTATTTCATAACAAGGTATAGGAGTGGATCCAGAGAATATTGAAGCCATTAGAGGATGGCCAACACTTCAGAAGTTGGATCCTTTATGGGATTACTTGGTTACTACAGTAGTTTTATAGCAGGGTTTTCTAAGATTTCTCATCCCATCACTTCTTTGCAAAAGAAGGGAATTAAATTTGAATGGACATTTGAGTGTGAAGAGAACTTTAATTTGTTGAAAGAATTACTTACTAGTGCACTTGTTTTAAAGATTATTGACCCAAATGAAAGTTTTGTGGTATGTACAAATGCATGCAAGGAAGGACTTGGTGGAGTGCTCACTCAAAATGGACATGTCATTGGTTATGAGTCCAGAAAGATTAAGGAACATGAGAGGAACTATGTCACACATGACTTGGAACTTGTTGCCATTGTTCATGAATTGAAGATGTTGAGGCATTATCTCATGGGGAAGATATTTGAATTAAGAACAGACCATAGTGGTCTGAAATATATTTTTGAACAACTAACTTTGAATGCCAGGAAAACGAGATGGTTGGAATTTTTAAGTGAATACGATTTTGACATCAAGCATATCAAAGGAAAAGAAAATAAAGTTGTTGATGCACTTAGTAGAATAGTACATATCATGCATGCTACAACCATTAGTATGCATCAATCATATTTAAAGAGCAGAATTTTAGATGTTGTTGTTACAGATCAACATTACCTATGGGTAAAAGAAAGCTTAAAACAAGAAAATGTACAACAGAAAATTAAAGAATATGAGATGAAGGAAGATGGATTACTTATGCATAAAAATAGAATTTATGTTCCTAGTTCCAAAGAACTTAGGAATTTGGTATTAAAAGAGATGCATGATGTTCTGTATGCTGGACATCCTGGTTACCAGAAAATAATTGCAGCAGTAAGAAGCCAATTCTTTTGGCCATGAATGAAAAAAGATGGTGTTGATTACATTGTCAAATGTATGGAATGTCAGAGAGTGAAGGTTGAGCATAGGCACCCAACGGGTTTGCTACAGCCATTACCAATTCCAAAGAAGAAATGGGAAGTGGTAACCATTGAATTTATAATAAATTTCCCATGACAACAAGACAACACGATTCAATCATGGTAGTGGTTGATAAATTGACAAAGGATGCTCATTTTGTTCCTGTAAAAATGACTCATACAACTAATATTGTAGAAATTTACATGAGGGAGATTGCTAGCTAGCATGGGATACCTAAGGCAATTGTTTCAGACAGAGACGCAAAGTTTACTTCAAATTTATGGAAGGGATTATTTAAAGGATTTGGTACAAAACTAAACTTTAGCACAGCGTACCATCCACAGTCAGATGGGCAGACATAAAGAGTCAACCAAGTAATTGAAGACATGTTGAGGATGTATGTGATGGATAAACCATCTAAGTGGAAGGATTGCTTACACTTGGTTGAGTTTTCCTATAATCATGGGTATCAAGCTTCATTGAAAATGAGCCCATTTGAAGCTTTGTATGGTAGGAAATGCAATACTCCATTGAATTGGGACAACCAAGCAAATAGAGTGGTAATTGGCCAGAATTGCTCAAGGATATGGAAGACCAGATGGTTAGAATTAAGCATAATTTAAAGGCAGCTCAAGATAGACAGAAAATTTATGCAAATAAGAACATGATATCTAGAGAATTTAAAGTGGGGGAGCATGTGCTTTTAAAAGTGAATCCGAAGAAGAGCTCTTTGAAGTTGGGAAGTTGTGCAAAGCTAGCAGCCAAATTCGGTGGTCCATTTGAGATATTGGATAGAATAGGGCTAGTTGCATACATGCTTGCATTGTCTGCTTCCATGAATGTGCATAATGTATTTCATGTTTATTTGCTACAAAAATATGTACATGATCCTAACCATGTTCTTGATTGGCATATGATTCAAGTAGAGATAGAGGGAGACTTTCAGGTTCAAGCAATGCGAATATTGGACAGAAAAGTCAAAATGCTCTGAAATCGAGTTATAGCGATGGTAAAAGTCCAGTGGACCTGCTATGGTCCTTAAGATGCTACTTGGGAGCATGAATATGCCATGCGGGTAGAGTACCCGCAACTTTTTGAATAAATTTTGAAATTTTGATTTATGTTTTGTATATGCATCGAGGACAGTGCCAAAATAGGGGGGGGATGTAATACCCATGTTTTGAGCCTCATATTAAATAATGTATTTTGTTAATTTATGAAAGGCCAGGGTGCCCAAACAATTAAAACATGCCAGTGTGCCTAGGAAATGTAATTTTTTTATCATTATTAATAATAAATACATCAATGGCTGCTAGACAGACAAGGACAAGAGTTATAGGGGGATATGGTTCCACAAGAGAGGGGGCTTTAGGGGCTAAGTGTTTATTTTATATTTTTTTTACCCATTTTTGTTTTAATGGAGAATATCAGTTGCATGAGCTTCTTGGGGGAAATCCATGTGGTTCTTTAATTCCAAGAAATACATAAACCCATTTCAGGGTCTATTTAGGGTTCACTCATTTGTTTGTTCTCTCACTCACTCTTTCACTAATCATCGTTCAGACCCTTCATTTATGTTCTCTCAATTCATTCTTCACCCACTCTTCATTCCTCATTCATTTTGATCTTGGCTTGGGAAAGAAAAATGAATTGTTGGAGAGGAGACATGGTTTTTTTGGATGTAATGATTGTTGGTGTATTCTAGCCATGAATTAATGTCTTCATTTCTGAGATGCTTTGGCATGCATTAAGTTTTGATCACAGTTGTGAATCCTAAGAGTCCCATCATGGATATTCTTTACCAGATGCAATGGAGCCCTGGAAGGAGGTGGATAGCTTGAGGGATTGTGTGGCAGAGAAGGAGGTCCATTCTCTTGGGTTGTGCAAGATAGGTAGAAGAGAGTTGGTGTACCCTAGATTGTTGTGTGTGGTGAGAATCCTATGGGAGCTTGAGTGTTGACTGGGTTGGGAAGCTGAGTGTCACCCTAGAACCGTCCTTGTGGATTCATAGCCCTAGCTCAGGGGTGACAATGTTGTTGAGACTTGGAACAACCGTGTATACGATTGGGTGGAATGTCCTTGGTCTGAAGCCAGTTGGTGATTCATTTCATTAAAGATAAGTTTTATCTATCGTGGTTTCATTTACCTGTATAGTTATTTCGTTGTGTATTTATTTATCTATGAAATTTGTATCTATAATATGCATGCTTGATGGTCATTGTTGTGCCCGACATATGGTTCATTTCTTTTATGTTGTAGCATGAATCTTGATCTTTGCATGTGAATATTTCATGCATATTTATTAATTAAAAATTTATCAGAATTTGAAATTAGTTCAAAAGCGAGCTTGAAGTAGCGTGCCCATCTTGTGGGTGGTTGGGTACATTACATAATCTAATTGTAAGGACTAACTGAAATGTACATATTGACCTGGATGTAAATACTAACTTAAATGTAGATTCTAACTCTAATGTAAACACTGACATTTGGATTTTGTTCTTTGATGGATCTAAGTCTAATGAGGGTGTAGGTGTCAGTTGCATTCTTAAGGACCATAAAGGAAAGAAAACATTGATAGCCTATAGACTTGAATTTGAGTGCACAAATAATACTGTTGAATATGAAACCCTAATCCAGGGGTTAAGAAAGGAAATCAATATGAAATTAAAGTTTTTAATGNGACTAACTGAAATGTACATATTGACCTGGATGTAAATACTAACTTAAATGTAGATTCTAACTCTAATGTAAACACTGACATTTGGATTTTGTTCTTTGATGGATCTAAGTCTAATGAGGGTGTAGGTGTCGGTTGCATTCTTAAGGACCATAAAGGAAAGAAAACATTGATAGCCTATAGACTTGAATTTGAGTGCACAAATAATACTGTTGAATATGAAACCCTAATCCAGGGGTTAAGAAAGGAAATCAATATGAAATTAAAGTTTTTAATGACTCTGAAATCATCATAGGACATGTGTGTAATACTATACATTTCATTTTTGGTCATCTTAAACATTACCAACAAGAGGTATGGGATTTAATAATAAAAAAATGATGATTTTAATATTAGTCATACTCCTCATTCTTTGAATTATGATGCATATATTTTAGCTAATGTTGCTTCCAAGATAATTCCATCAGAAGGATTAATGTGTGACACTTTTTATCTGTAATTGTTATGCAGGCCCTCGGTACCTGAAAACATAACCAATTCGGAGGATTTTTGAAGATGATCAACGAATCATCAATTTACTAACTATGAAAGACACTTTTAAAGATTCATCCATTGATGAGCATCTACATGACCGAGAGTTAAATTGTCAAACATAATTTTCTACAGATCAAACAGTTGGTGATGAAAGAATCTAATGAATGTGATTCCCAAGCTTGTGGTGAAGCTAGAAAAATTATATGGTCTACAGGCTAAATTCAAGAAAGTCACCAATTATAAGACCAATAGTTCATCCATGCAGTATGAGGTGATTAACCTGGGAACATATAGTAGCCCTCGGACCGTCAATCTTGGAACTAATTGTTCCCCTATAGAGAAACATGTTTTCATTATAGTATTCAGAGAATATAAGGAATTTTTTTCCTGAACATATGATGATCTAAAAACATTTGATACTAATATCATTCAACATGTCATACCAATGAATCCTGATACAAAACCCTTTCAGTACAAGCTAAGGAAAATTCATCCAAATTTAGAACATGTGGTAAAAGGAGAATTGAATAAGTTATTGGCTTCCAAGATTATCTTCCCTGTCAGACATAAACAATGCATAGCCAATCTGGTTCTTGTAAGGAAGAAAAATGGAGATATTAGACTATGGGTAGACTTCAAGAATTTGAACAGAGCTTCTGAGAATGATAATTATCTTGTTCCTCCTATAGAGAATATCTTACATTGTATCTATGGATTTGAGATGCTATCACTCCTTGATGGTTTTTTAGGATATAATCAAGTCTTGGTTTCCCATGATGATCAGTTGAAAATTTCTTTAAGGACTAAATGGGGAACATATGCATACAAGAAAATGCATTTTGGATTGATAAATGTTGGAGCTACTTTTTAGAGAGCTATGGATATAGCATTCGGAGGACTAATTGGTAAATCTATTGTATTTTACATGGATGATGTTACTATATTTTCAAAGAATAGAAAGGATCATGTCTACCATCTAAGGTAAATCTTCGACAGATGTAGAAGGTATGACATTTCCCCAAATCTTAGGAAATCCATTTTTTCAGTAAATGAAGGTAAGCTTCTAGGATTCATTGTATCTAAAGAAGGAATAATGATTTATCTAGAAAGGACAAACGTCATCTCAAATATTTCCCTCCCTTGTAACAAGATATCAATGCAATCTTTTCTTGGAAAGATCAACTTTGTGCACATATTTGTTCCAATTTTCTCTGAGACGGTAAAACCTCTGCAGGTTGTGATCAAGAAAAATGTTGATTTTAAATGGGGTCCTAAGGAAAAGAAATATTTGATTAAAATCAGGGAGGAAATAGAAAAATAACTGGTCCTAATGAGACTTGATTTTAATAGGGATTTCATCTTATATACCTTTTCTTTTGACACTGCATTTGCAATAGTTCTCACTCAAAAAAATGATGAAGGGAATGAATTTCCCATTGCATTCATGAGTTCGGGATTGTAGGGTGGGAAACTAAATTATCATGAAGTAAATAAATAAGCCTATGTTGTCTTTAAGCAATGAAACATTTTAGGCCTTACCTATTGGAGTCTAGAACCAAAGTGGTGGTACCTTACTCTGCAGTGAGAAATCTATTGATACAAAAGGACCTAGGAGAGAAACAAGATCATTAGATGACTGCTTTGCATAAGTATGACCTTGATATTAATCTTTACAAGATAGTAAAAGGGAAAGGACTTTGCAAACTGGAAGTAGAGTCAAAAGGAATGCAGAGTGATGAAGAGAAATTGTATGATGAAGAGACCTTAATTGAAAATGAGGTTTGTTACATCCTTGCTCCTACTAATTCCCAGTATTATGAATTGAAACATTTCCTAAATCATGGCAGTGCCCCCCAATATTTGGAACCAAGAAAGAGGAGAGACCTTAGAATTAAATTTTCTCAATATTAGCTTGTCAATGGAATTCTTTTTAGAATAAATTATGATAATGTTATGTTGATATGTCTTGAAAAATATGGTGCAGAAAAAGGTTCTACAGGAACTACATGATGGTCCTACAGGAGGAAATCTTGGGGGGGACACCACAACACAAAAAGTTCTTAGGGCAGGATATTAATGGCCTACCATGTTCAAGGATTCCCATGCCTATGCCAGGAAATGTGAGATTTTCGAAAAGTCAACAAGAAGGGAGAAGAAACCTACATTCCCTTTATAACATGTTTCAGTTGACAGACATTTTCAATAGTGGCGTTTAGACATCATTGGGGAGATCAATCCCAATTCATCACAACTCCACAAATACATATTGACAACAAATAATTACTTCACAAGGTGGGAAAAAGCAATACCTTTGAAAGTTGTAAACGAGAACTGGGTGATTTTTTTCCTTGAATCACACATAATTACTAGGTTTGGTGTTCCTCGGTACTTAGTATTTGATAATACAAAATAATTTTCATTACTAAAATTGATTGAAATCGCTCTTGAAAAGAATATTAAAATCAAATATGTAGCCAACTATTACCCTCGAGGAAATGGTCTAGCAGAATCAACTAATAAAAATGTGATCAGCATTTTGAAAAAGATTGTAACTAACCATCAGAGAAGTTGGCACCTAGCTTTACCGAATTCCCTATGGGATAATATAGTAACTACAAAAGCACCCTTAGGGAAATCTCCTTTATTTCTAGTGTATGGTAAGGAATCTAGTTTACCTACCCATATCTTCTTGCCTTCCCTACAACTATCTCACTCTTCCCAAGAAGAAAATTGTACAGTTATGAAGTACATATTGAACACTCTTCTCAAGATGGAGAAAGAAAGAGAAAAAGCTAAAATAAATCTAGACCAACATCAAGAGCTAGTGAAAACACTGGTTTGATAAAAACATTGTCAGCAATAAGGATTTTCAAGTTGGAGACCTAGTTCTCAAATGGGACAAAGCCAATGAAACCAAAGGGGAGCATACTAAGTTTCAACAGCTATTGTTACACCTCAAAATTACTCACTTCGATAGTGTCACAAGTGTCGTCATTACAAGTGTTGTAAGTGTCGCATCTTGATTATAAGTGTTGCAAGTGTCAAAAACATCATATTGCCATATTGCATATGATGTGCCTCTAACGACATCACAAAGACACTTAAGACACCTCAAAGGGTGGTTTGGAAGAAGAGGAATCACTTGACAGGAGGTACAAGCCTTTTAGCATTGCAAAAACCACTCAAAAAATGAATTTTGGAGAGGAGCGCTCCCCTACCCACTGTCAGGGAGTG
>SNQJ01S0005917.1:122863-193789 GCA_010110895.2 Picea sitchensis | reverse complement strand
TTATCATTGTTTAAGCTCAAAGACAACTGATTCACCCCCCCCTCTCAGTTGTATTAGTAATTTCAACAGAAGTCTCTGATACCACTGCAATATCCCAAATCCGACGGATCTAGATATCTACTACTGAACTAGTGTTTTGACTCTCGGATCTAATACTCTGGGGGTTTATGGATGCGTTTTAGTTAATTGTTTAACATGCTTGGTGATTTTTTCATGTGTGTGTGTCAAATAAATAAGTTTTGAACAATATATATGATTCATACAAAATAAGGAACCAACACAATATCTATAACATGTATTATATGGAAAAAGAAGGAAATGCAACTGATATGCTAAGAGCATATAAATAATCATCAGCTAGATCTCATGGATCGTCACTGGAATATAATGAAACTAACAAAAAATACCTGTGATCATAAGATGTGGATAGATATTCACATTCATATATAGATTGACAACATCCAGCTCCAGAAACTCACGACAACTACTGCAAACACTGGATAAACTCACCCTAGTGGCTATACTCAACCGATCAGCCTAAAAATTGTCCCAAACTGAGCATCCTGACCTCTAGGTCCCTCCTAATTATGTCAAACTGAAGATCAATTTACTGAAGCTTTGGATGAACCCCAGATGATATCCCTTGGGGGTTTGCGCATCCTCTGGTCTCTGGAAATGCACCTTAATGATTCAAATGGAAGAATACTCCGATAATTGTCTAAAAATGTGTGACCTAGCCTCCTCTGCACTGGGTCAAAAGGGTTTCCCTGGATCTGATCTAGAAATCTCTCTAGAAACCCAAATGTCCTTTCTCAAGAGCTGTGCACTTTGTGGTTGTCTGGTTCACCCTAGTAGATTCCACTGTCAGAATATGATGACTAGTGGCTCAAAAGAGGAACCATGGCGTCCTCTCAACTGGCTCGGAAGGAATTGACAAGATAAGCCATGGTCTCGTGCAGCTACAAAAAACCCTCTCTAACTCTTGCGCCCTCCCTCACTGTATTGCAAAATATCTGCAATGGATATAAATACTCTTGATATGGCATGGTGAAATACTTGGATGGTATCTTCGATAGGCTAGGGTGTGTCTTCCAACACTGAAACCAATCTAGGTGGTGGTTTCCTCCAGAAATCCACAAAAGATCAAAGAGGTCGACTTCCTCCTCTGGAAACTGTTCTCAACATCAAATCATAACATAATGAGGAATTAGGTCGAATTCCTCTTCTTATGCCTCCCCGATATAATTCTCCATTTACCTCACTTAATCTAGGCACCTTTCCTCCTAAGATGAATAATTAATTAATTAAGTCGTCCCTCAACACCTTTTTCTTCTATTTCTCTGTTGACTTTGGCTTAAGTGACTTTACTTATGATTTTTGGCTTAATTCATTGTTTATTCATTTATTCACCCTTATTTCTCCCTTTGTTCTCTATTTGTGCCTGACTATAGTCTATGGAAATAGATAGACTACTAGGTCACTCCTTGCTGACCTAATCTTGGGAGCATGACCTCGCATGATGGGGGCTTGGGGACGAAGCCCCTGAAGGAAAAATTTCCTTGTAAATGTATATTGTAATTTCATAGTAAATTTCGACTGTTCATTATAAGGTTGCAGATCAGATGGTAGAAGTTATGTTAGGTTTTTTTTCTCTAGAAGGGAACCCTGTTTTATGAGGAAAATGTATTGCGACTGTGTATCATTGCGAATATTGTATTCTGAGAGAGGAGACTGTGAGAGAAAGAATAAGAAGTTACAACAAATGTGTTATAGGTTGGATCCCTTCATTTGAAGGATAATAATAAAGGAAGGACCTGGAAAATTTCTATGGTGGACGTAGCTCACATTGGGTGAACCACGTATATCTGTGTCTCTATTGTATTATGTATCTTCTGGTTTTTTTTTCTTCATTTTTATTTTATTTTATTGCTCCGCGATCCTGTTTTTCTAACATAAATAAATATCAATGGTATAGTCAATGATAATATTAAGAAATAGAACTTGGTTATAAAAAAAGAAGGAAATTATCATGTATCAAAAAATTGGTTATTTTGACCAATTAGTACATATATCAAAAAATTGGTTCACCCCACCTAAATTGAAACTCAACCTTATATCACAATGTGCCTATGTTGATCTAAATTATGTTGATAATAAAATGATTTAGAGAGAATTAACATAGAAAGGAAATACAAAGATACATTGAAAACTGATTATATTAATGAAACAATCGTGAAAAACAATGTACAAGTACAATGGCTAGAATAGTGGAGGTTATCTATAAGAATATGTGTGTATGTTATGCTCATTCTTAAAAATCCCCTAGAAAGTGGTTGAAACTACAGTTTGTACCATTGCAAAAAAACTAAGTGGCAAAAACCCTAAGACACAATAACCTTAACCCTAACATGATGTTAGGGTTGAGAGAGCACAATGTGTTGGATTGAGCTATGTTGTGCGAGAAAAAGGGGAGTCATGTTGAGACCATAATTTTTTTCTCATTGTTTCACTTTAGATCTTGTTTAGCTCATTGAAAATATGTTACAAACAATGTCAACTACTCTAAGATTCGACATCATAGCCTTAAAAAATGCATGGGAATACGCCACAAATTATGTTGGAGTTTAATGACCCAAAAATTATTATTTTTAGGGCCCTTTACAAGATAATCTGATGGAATATACAACAATACTAAGAGGGGGGGTGTGAATCGGTATTGCCTACTTTTTCTTATTAATTCCAACATTATTAAGCACACAAATTAATTATTCAATTAAGAAATAGATGATGAACAACAAACTCTTATGAACACAAGATTTTATCGTGGAACCCAACAGGGAAAACCACCAACTCTTTTCTCATGAATAAATTGTTCTTTTACAAAACTGTTTTCAAGCTACAACTTGATGGAGAGACTATCCCCAAGTTTCTTCAGCTATGACTGATGGGATTCTTCCACACCCCATTTACCAGCTACAACTGGAAGGAATCTACATCTGCCTAGTTTATCAACTACCACTGAAAGGATTCTTCGACACCATATTTAATAGCTACAATTGGAAGGAGGCTACGACCCCCTAGTTTATCAGCTACCACTGAAGGGATGCTTTGACACCCTATTTACTAGCTACAAATGGAAGAAGGATACGACCCCCTAGTTTATCAACTACCACTAAAAGGATGCTTCGACACCCTATTTAGTCAGCTACAACTGACAAGGAATAACCTACTCTCACGTAGGCTCCAACCTGCCCTTGTACCACCCAACCACCCTTAATTTCACAATGCAATTCAATCTCTTCTACTCTTCATTTAATTTGATTCATGTAGACATTAACACAAGTCCTATCTGATTTGAATTTTTGACTTCGATTTGTTTTCCCTTGTTCCACCCTTCCTCCCTTTATTGAAGGTTATAACACTTATAACTTTTTTATTGTACTATGTTCAAGGTGTTCATAAACACATAAAGATACTATCAAGTCTTCAATTCCTCTTAGAGTTATTAACTATTGCACTATCTACTTGTCTGTTGCAACCTCTACTTATATGGTCTTCTGGTTATCTGCAGTCAAGCTTGATCTCTAGCTCTATAGATTTTGTCATTTAATCTTCAATGAATATGTTGCAGTCCAATAAAGGTCTTCTATATCAAATACTGAATTGCATAACTGTTGCTTTGTCTTCTTCTATTCTTGATATTCAACAAGACATTAACAGGCCCATTAGAACCAACAATTCTTCTTCTTGAACTCTGCTTCTGTTTTGGTCTGCTTATCTGAACTGTAGAGACACATTCTTCTCACTGCACTTTCTCGTTTATATGATGTTCAAACTGGTGTGAGATATAACACATTGTGTCCTTTTGTTTGGACCATTGCACCTCTTCATTTAACTTAGCCATAATCTCTCTTATTATTCTTACCGTGAAGGATTTTCATGAATTGATCATAGAAATGGATCAATTTCATCTTTTAACTCGATCCCAAATCTCTACAATCATTGCAGAAACCAATTTCTATAGAGGTGCTTCCTTCAAACGATTTTCATATGACCGAAATCGCAAAACCACAGACTTATCAACTTAAGCGATGTATTATCTTTTAACTTTATTTCTCTTATTCCATATGCCCACAGGTGGTGACTAGGTGCTAGGCCAAGCAAGTGCTTGATCACATAATAATATGAACGATCACTTTTTAATCTCCCGATGAGAGGACAATTCATGTTTATTTCGGGAGTTCGGGACTTCGAAGGTTCTGATAATTGCTGCTCCATTTTCCTCTAGAGTGATCACCTGCCGAGTAATTCATAAAATGGTGGAGGCCTCTTGTCGTCAGTTAACACTTCCACTTACACTATCCTTCCGCTGTAATTGATCAACGGTCGAGAATGCTCCCGAAGTGTTCTTCAGATCAGACAACTCATGTCCACTTCGGGACTTCATACTTCACAACTTCTAGCCTCTTTACAAATCTCCTGAATAACAGACGTGTGCCCATAATTATCAGTGGTTGAGAATTCTCCCAAAGTGTTCTTTATATCGGATGACTCATGTCCAATTTGGGACTTCAACCTTCCAGACTTCAGGACTTAGGTCATTTGCTGGTGGTGAAAATTCCTGAAGTAAAAAATCCTAGAGTCACGTAACTTGCTGACCTCACTTGTTGACGTGGCACTTCTTGAGTGGTTACCACATGTCACCTGGATTCATGGCTTATGTATGCTTAAAATAATTGTGGGACCTTGACACTCGTCATCATCTGATTACGCCATGTGTCCTTGCTGACGTTACTGTTGATGACGTGGGTTCTCAATGTGAGTGATATTTGTCTTAACCTTGTGACTTTGGAACTTTGGCCTTTAGGTGATTTTACATGTTCTCGACTCCATTTCATCGAAGTGGTCAGCACCAAAGTTGAACATCATCCTGATCTAACGATCATCATGTATTGTCTAGATCTAACAGTGCTTATTCATTTTAGACTTCGGGACTTCGAGTAATTCAATTTCTCCTCTTCCCAATTCTCTAAAGTGATATTCCCTGAAGTGTAAACCTTGAGTTACTTGACTTCATCCAATGGTCATTATTTAACCCAAAAAGGCTTAACATGATCAAACGACTGTCGGGAATTCGACTCTTCAAGATTTCATGCCTTTGGCCTTGCTTATCCTATCCTTCTACTTTCCTTGATCCAATGGTCAAGACATCTCCCAAAGTGTTTCCTCAAATCAGACGGCTTACATTTATTTCGAGACATTTGTGGCTTACCAAATCCTTCCACTAAACATGATCTGACGGTCCTAATATCTCTCGAAGTGTTCTTCATATCGAAGTGTTCTTCATATCGAAGGGTTCACATTTTATTCAGTACTTCAGCCTTCGGGTGATCTTCCTTGTTCTCAACCCTTTTCTCTCGAAGTGGTCAGTGCTGAAGTTGATTACTGCTACCTTGGCACGCTCTAAATAGATAAGACAGTCCTCATTTACTTCGGGACTTCGTATCAGACAGTCTTCATCTTTTCTTATCCTATCCTTCCACTTAACTTGATTCAATGACTATCGGGAATTCGGGTATTCGTGATCTCAACCGTTTTACCTTTCTTATCCTATCCTTCCACTTAAAGTGATCCATCAGTCGAGAATGGTCCTGGAGTAGATCAATGATCAAGGATGATTGCGGGGTCCCAACTAACACGATGTTTAAAACTATCGTCGAGCTCCACAATGGAAAACTGCTCATTGGTAGTGGAACTGATGCCAACTATAGATATGTTTGGTGGGTGACGGTCGACGGTCTAGACTAATTGCGGGATTGGAACTAGTGTGTTGTTTAATCTTCCTCCACGCTCCATAATCAATCCCTTCCCTTGATCAGTGTTGTTATTGGTGTGCCTATCAAATGGGGGAAAATAATCTTAGTTAGCCCTTAAGGTCAACCATGGGAAACATGACCCTAACCGACATCAGTGGAAAGACTCATTATAATCTTGGTTCACCTAGACAAATTTAAAAAAAAATCCAAATAATATTTACTAGACACTAGATAGAGCTCTTCTCTCTATGAAAAAATATTTATATTTTCAATTCCTTTAAAGGTTTATCAATCCACGTTGTTAACAAAACCACTCTATATAAGCACCAACCAATTTGGTTTATCTTATCATGGGGAGTTCAACACATGTGAATGCCTCAAACTCATTATATCCTTAATACTTCACACCTCTACCTTACTTGTATTAGTACTGTATGGAATTTGATTCCTAGACCATGTGGAGAGAATGATTGGATAGTTCAATGAGAAGATATGTCTCTAGAACAATTGCCATTCTATGTGGATATGGAAATAAAATGCCCAATTTTTCCATTGTTGAAATAAGGTTCTAATCAGTGAGCGCGATAGGCTCATGGACGAGTTACAATGGGTACCCTACAATAATGAAAAACAAGCTCATGTTGCAAAGTTCCACCATATGATCAAATGGGTTATGCGCATTGGGAAAGAGGTGCGTACATACCAGCATAACCACACTATCTCAAAACTAGGGACCAACCTATGACAAATTTCTTTAAAGATCTGGATGCTAAGGAATCTAGTGAGACTATATCTACCCCAAACACCTCCCTAGTCTGAACCTCGATCAAGAAGAATTTGAAAGAGAATTTGTGGAGCATTCTAAAAGTTATTTTAAACCCAAGGCCCTTCTCCTAAGAGATAGGAAGACACCTAAAATTTCCTTAACCTGATTCCATGTAAGCTTATTGAAGAGAAGAGGAGTCTTGGCCCTTTCTATGGATAAACTTTGTACAACCTTGCATGAAATCATTGATGATAAGGACCCTGGCCTTGATTGATCCAAAAGGGATCATTATGTAATTTTTCATCCATTTTGGTATTTTATGAGTGGAGAATTGGAGATATTGTCTTATAGGGCCCATTTTATGGGCATGTCCTATTTTGGTGATTTGGGATTCTAAAACTTGCATAGTTTTTTGGGGGCATTAAATGGTCATTTTTTAGGTCAAAACTTTGTGGATGATATCCCCATCCCTTTAACATTATTTTACACATCAATATCGTTCCATTGCCATAAATATCACCTCAATCAAAGTTTGTATGAGGAATTTATGCCTATCGCAAGTTGACCTATGCTTTTGACCACTATGGTATCAATAGGATGCCATGTCAACTCCCATTACCCATAAATGTGGAGCTATGGAGGTGTGGAATTTCAAGAAGATTTTATATGGTTAAAAATCCTAACCTTAACCCAAGACGTCTATTGACAAATGTTAAACACTAGCCACCAAGAAAGGAATGGTTTCCATCCTTGTTATGTTGATTTACTATTTCATAATATAAGAGCAAAGGAATGGGATATTGTGAGAAAAACATAGGATGTAAAAGACCCTGTAGCAACAATAGATGCCTTGGTGTCTATGGAAAATCCATAGTGGGTTCAAATTTCTTTGTATTTTCATTTCATACTTGAGAAGAAAAGAGCAAGCATAGTCCTCACCTTTTGGCTGAGTTTTTCAATATTAGGTTTTCAAGGGTATATCTTATGTTCATTGTGTGGATGGTGTGGTGTTTATTGTTTATCTTTTTTTATTGCATTCTCAGTTTATTTTGGTAAATTATTAAGTTATAGTAATAAGTAAACACTACATAACAAATATGGTTTATAGAAAATTCTAGCTTCCATCATGACAAATCATTCCAGTAGAATATCCATGATAATTTATAGATTATATTCACGTCAAAGTAGTTTTATTTGGGGTTATTGAGGGAAATTGTATGATCCAAAAATTGGCTTACAGAAAGAATTCTCAAACCCTAGGCTTGGAAAATGAGTATAAAAACAATCCAATGGATGAATTAGAGGAGAGGTTTTCAAAGTTGGAAGCACAAGTCTCCAACATCTCTCATAACATGGTGATCCTCAAGGCATCTCTAGAGAGAAAGTGTGGACCTTTCGGGGAGTTTGTTATCTCTAACTTGAAATCTGGCTCAAATGGAAAATGTAGAGACAAAGAATAACTAGAAAAAGAGTAAAAAAAAAAGCCAAAGAAAGAGAGACCAAGTTACTCCATCAACTCTTCCCAGTCTCTATTCAAAGTGGAGGCGAAAGTGAACATCGAACCCTTTAAGTTGACATTGGCAATGTTAAATTGAACCAATGGTTGCAATAGTTAAAATTCTATTTCAATGTTCATAACATAGGAGAAGAGAAAAATATATCATTTTCCACACTAAAATTAGAGAGTCATGCCCAAACTTGGTTGGAAATCCACATAGTGACACTTTGGCTAGAGGGTGGTCCCCCCATAACTAAGTCGGGGGTTTTTAAAACACTCATTAATTCATAGTTTTACCCTATTGGGTACAAAGAGGATAGATGAATGCATTGGCATTTCTTCAAGCGGAAGTAAGGGAAAAGTGTACAAGAGTACATCATTGCGTTTAGAAAAATGAGCCATTATGTTGGGAATATCTCCCAAGAACCTGGATGTACTCCTCAATTTTATTGGTAGTCTTAATACATTTAAGGAGATAAGTGATGCTCTTCAAACTATAATTGATGATGAGGCCTATGTGTAGGTATAGTATCTAATATGGAAATGAAGGACAACCAAATGGTTCCAAATAAAAATACTAGCAAGGGACTTCCAAGTAGGAAAACAATAAGTGAAAAGGATAAGAAAATAACAACCACTGCACATCAATGCAAGGATCCAAGTAACCATTGTATCCATTGTAATATCGATGGTCATACTAAATATAAGTGTTGGAAGATAGATCCAGAGAAAAATCCAAAGAATTGTAAAAAGGAGGCCAAGAAGAAGAATGTGCTAGTTGTGGATTTGGGTAACTAGGTAGAGAGTATCTTAGATGTAGATAAAAAATTGTTTGCACTACAATATGAAAGGAGGTGAACTTGAGTAGATTCCATCCCAAGGAAGAGAGGGAGATGACTAAATCATTCCATGTCAAGATCAAGGTAAACAATATGAAGGTGGATGCTCTATTTGGTTATGGTTCAAAGGCCAACCTCGTAGCAAGGGATCTAGTAAGTAATGTTGGATTGGAAGTTCATGACCATAGTTGCCCATACCTATTGGGATGGGTAAAACGGTGTCCAGAGCTCAAGGTAATTAAGTAGTGTAATATATAATTTTCTATAATTTCAAACTTTCTTGATGAATTGGAGGTAGGCGTAGCACCACTTGATGTGTGTGGTCTAGTGTTTGGAAGGCCCTACATGTACATCAAGGATGCAATCTTTATGAGGAGAGAAAACCAATACTACTTGATCAAGGATGGGAATTCCTTCATCATCAATGCACACAAAAGTAAATGCAAAATATCTATGGTAAGTTCTAACCAAGCCAAGAAAATAATTAGCTCAAGTACGATGTTTGCATTGCTCTTCTCAATACATAACCAACAAGGAGATGAATTGGTAAAGGTAAAGGAATTCTAGAAGGATACACTAAAGAGAAGAAACACCAATTTGAGGAGCTTTTGTAGGTGTATATATATTTTAGTGTTATAAGGGACTATAGGGTTATCACTTAAGCGGGAAGTAGAGCATGATATATAGTTGTTTCCTAACTCTTCGTTTTCAAGCATAGGATGGAAAATGGTCCATACTGGAAGTAGATGTTGTAAAGAAACAATTACATCAATTGTTGTAGTGAGGAGTAATTCAACCAAGTACCTCACCTTGTGAGTCACCTATAATCATAGTTCCCACAATGGATAGGACTTTGAGAATGTGTATCAACTACAGAGTTATGAATAATACCACCCTAAAGAATCCATACCCTCTTCCTAGGGTCAATGACTTGCTATATCAACTATGGCATGTCAAGTACTTCACTAAGTTGGATCTCAAATTGGGATACCACCAAGTATGAGTAAAATAAGGATAAACCTACATTTATGCATTTGATGAATGATTTATTGCATCCCTTTCTAGATTCATTATAATCATGTACTTGTATGATATGTTGATTTTTATCTCTAATTAGGAAGATCACATCTCACATCTCAAGTAGACATCGGTGACACTAAAAAATCATCATCTACTGAAAAACCTTAAAAAATGTGGATTTTCCTAGTAGTCCTTAGAGTGATTGCATAATGTGAATGGTGGAGGGGAACTCAAGATTGATCCTGTAAAGATGGAGGCCACCATTAAGTGGCCAACTCTGATCAATTTCATTAAAGTTAGTATCTTTCTTAGAGTAGCAAAATGCTTTCTGAAGTTTATAGAATCTTTTTCAGTTGTGATTACACCACTCCATCCCATAACAAGAAACAATAAGAATTTACAATGGGGAAAGGATCAAAATAAGGCTTTTAAATATTTCAAATGAAAGATTATTCAAGCACCAATTCTCGCATTGCCTAATATGCATAAGCCCTTCAAATTGGAGACATGTGGAAGTGGATATGTTACAAGAGCAGTCTCCAAGTAAGGAAGTAAACCATTATGCTATGATTATAAAATGATTCATGGTGGAGTCCTAAACTACCCCACATATGACAAGGAACTCTATACTCTAGTACAAGTCACTAAGAAATGGAAACATTATTTGATGGGAAAGGAAATCATTATACACAACAATCACCAACCACTACAAATTTGCAAGTCCGGAGAAAGCTTCAACAAATCATATGCTACAAGTGGATGAAACTTTTACCACAATTTCATCTTATCATCAAATATAAGAATGCAAGTACTAATAAGTTGGTGGACATGCTTTCAAGGCCACCCACACCCAATATCGTAGTTTTGGGTAATCTTATGTACATGGAGCCTTTCACCCATGATACATACAAGAGGAATACACAAAAGATGAGTAATTTAAGGAGGTGTTATCCCCATTTTGTGGATAACTAAGGATATTATGTCTCGAGGCCCTCAAGTTGCAAGTATGGAGTGCCGAGAAGACTACATGACCAAAAATACCCTTTTGCACAATTGGAAACCCCTCTCACCACCACGGATGGTCACATATTTCCAGATGGCATCCACCACATCAGTTGGCTTCCAGAAGGCAGTGGGCCTTGTTCCATGAGGTACAAGTCAGTATTATGGTGAGCATAATTTCAATATTTAAGCCAATTGAGTATGTTGTGTCTTATATTTCTATATATTTCATGATATATGCTTGGACATTATGCCTTTTTCCCTGCTTCACCTTGGTGGTTTCCATTGTGGCCTGGTAAGTGGTCTTCCGTGGGGATGGGTTTGCTACTAGGAACTCCCTTAAAGAGACATCATACAATTATTGACCATAATTACCACTGTCCATCATTATTCTCCTCCATTTCCTTATCTCTTGTGATTTTAGGGTGTATTGAACCAGGAAGGGGTTGTCCCTCATTCTATGGGAAGAAGGGGTTGAAGGCCTAGAGGGATTGATGTTGGGTAAAATACAAAATCCTTTTATGTTCTTCCAGATGCTTCACCCAGGGATCACCCAAGAAAGCAGTGAAACGCTTATCTTTGAGTAAAGGGGACCCGCAATATAATAAAGAATTCTTAAAAAAGTTAGATGAAGGATATGAGGTATCATCATGAGCCGACCTATCACGTCCATGAATATCTAGTGGTATGACATTACCATCATCAAGTCACCAAACTAGGTTAATGGCTCTCAGTTGCATNTAAAGAGACATCATACAATTATTGACCATAATTACCACTGTCCATCATTATTCTCCTCCATTTCCTTATCTCTTGTGATTTTAGGGTGTATTGAACCAGGAAGGGGTTGTCCCTCATTCTATGGGAAGAAGGGGTTGAAGGCCCAGAGGGATTGATGTTGGGTAAAATACAAAATCCTTTTATGTTCTTCCAGATGCTTCACCCAGGGATCACCCAAGAAAGCAGTGAAACGCTTATCTTTGAGTAAAGGGGACCCACAATATAATAAAGAATTCTTAAAAAAGTTAGATGAAGGATATGAGGTATCATCATGAGCCGACCTATCACGTCCATGAATATCTAGTGGTATGACATTACCATCATCAAGTCACCAAACTAGGTTAATGGCTCTCAGTTGCATGGCTAAGAGAAAGGGGATCTCATCAAGATCCAACCTTCTCATTTCCACTAGGTATTTGTGGGTGACATTTCCATTATCTGGACACCATGCCAAGGCAATCACCTTCAACCTTTCCTTAAAAATATGAAAGAATAAAATAATGGAAAATAATGGGCTTGGAAAAAGTGCATTGCGAACGAAGGTACCACACAACCTCTACAAAGGCACCCATGAATGAGAAACTACGACCCCTTGTATGTCATGAGCCCTATGCCCATTGAGTCTTGAACCCAACCACTTCACCCACTTTACATGGCTTAGAGAGGGATCTCTTGGAAACTCTCCTTGACATAGGGAAAGATCTACCCAATAGGACACCTTGTCAACCCTCCCATATTCAATCTTGACAAGTTGCATAGTGTCTTTGAGCAATTAATTGTTTGATATAGTAATATTTGATGCACATGCCTAGGTGGCACATTTATTGATTGGATTCTCTTATCATGATGCTATGACTTGAGATCCTTGGAGGGCATGCTCATTTGTCTTTGCAGGACCTAGTTGGTGCACAATTTTGGGAGAACAAGCCTAGCTTGGGCTTCCATGGGGTTGCAAGCCCACAAGTTGGATGCCAAGGGTTCACATTCCAAATCACAGAGATGAAGAATTGAAGACCTAGAATATGATTTGGAATACCTAGCCCAACCCTCACATGCCAAATGATTTTCCTGGGAGGGGAAAAACATCTTCCTTTTGAGATTGATGTCATACTTGGGGACTAGGGTTTGGTGGTGGTGTTGCTACACATTGACACATGGAAGTTTTGAGGAGGATGAGACCTTGGCCATGAGGATATTGCATAGATTCTTGACATGTGGCCTTTGGAGGCCTACCATAGCTTCTCAAACACTAGCAACTTGTCCCAAGTGGAAAAACATCCCCTAAAGGGGTGACATCCATGTAAAATTATGGTTTTATTTGTACAAAAGTGAAATTTTAAATGAATTTTTTAATATCACTTTGTTAAAGGGGGAAAGATTAGGGTTGTTGAACCCTAGTCTTGTGGTTTACCCCTTAATATGTGGAGAATTCACCTTGGTGACATTTTGTATAAATAAGAGATCATAAGATCTCATTTGGACATAGCTCTCCCTCTTGTGAGAAGAATTGATATGAAATTTTCACTACACTTGGCATATTTATCTCTTGTGCACTTGTTTATGGCTATCTCTTGTGAATGGTTGATGGAGGAGTGAGGTGCTAGCCTTGGATGAATGCTTTCTAGCTTTTATGGTGGATTATCTTAGCATCTTTCTTTATTTTGGTATGGTCTTCTACTCTTATGCTATTATTTTTTCAAGTCAAGCATTGTTGTGCTAGGATCTAAGTAGGAAGTAAGATAATTTACACCCTCATTCTATTCTCCATCATTTATTGCTTGAAGTTCATTGATGTTGCAAGGGTTTGTTTGAGGAAGTAAGAGGATTTAAACCCCTCATTCTCAAACCCTAACTATATATACTTTCCTTGGGAAGTAAGAGGATTTACACCCCAATGAAGTAGCATATTTAGTTAGTTTATTTGACTCTATTAACCCAATTTTAAAGGCTCTAGTCATTTATTTTTTTCATTGGAGATATAAAATCATTGCCTTGGGAAACATGAAATTTTGTCTTTTGAAAGATATCTTGCTTGGAGTTGGTTTGCCACATTGAGAGGAATATTCCCCTACTAGGGCATCCTCTATCCCCCACTAATAATATTTCTGTTAAAAACTTTAACCTACAGCCATTAAGGCTGCATAACCCTAGCTACTAACTCTCTCCTAACTCCTATACTAACCCTAGACTAGCTCTTAAATTTTGCTCGCTAACTCTATTGAATAGGTCACATATTTTGGGATAATTGTTGGAATATTTTGATGGTTTAAATTGATGATATAAGTGACTGAAAGCTACAGCCATAAGGCTGCAATTTTCTGCAAAATACATGTTGCAACAACTTTCTTTATTTAGCCTCAAAGTGCCATTTTTCAGTCATAATTGATTGCATAATTCATTGATAAAATCATTGGTTAATCTTAAGCGTTTATATGATGATTTAGATGTATTATTTTCTGATATAAAATGTTTTCCATTGTTTCAAATTAGGGACAACAATCTTAACTAGCTAATCCATACTAACATATGTCATTGCAAGTTGGATTTTCTTGTGTCTCGGGAAGGTACAATCATCCGAAGAAGTACTACAAATTTGGGGAAACAATCACTTGACTTACAAGGCATATATTTCCACATTTCACTCCATTTATATTTGAAATATAGGGTCTCCACTTCCATCTCTATCCGTCCCTATCTCATTCCCCCTAGGGTCACCAGGATCACCTCCATAGAGTGACCTAGTCACCCTTGAAGTGTGGGACTTACATAGAGGTGACATTGGGTGTAGTATTCCCAAGTTGTTGCACTTGCTTTCATGTTTGGGTCGGGATTTTACCAACATAAAATTGTGCTATAACATAAGGAATTTCAAAAGATACAAAGCCAAGTTTGAGAAGAAGAAGGTGATAGCAAGGATGGATACCATATCCAAGATTGGTGCCTCTACAAGTTGGATTATATGTTTTCCTAAAGGAAAAATATTGGAATTTATCATATCAACGACTCACACCTCCAAAGCAGGGCATTTTGGTGTTGGGAAATTAATTTCCAATTTACAGAGGTATGTGTATTGGCCTAAAATGCAATAAGATGTTGCTCAATTTATTAAAGGATGCATAATATGTTGTGCCAAAAAACACCTACTAATAGGAACAAAGGTTTATACTATCCTTTACATGTACCTACTAGACCATGGGAGAGCATATCCATGGCTTTTGTGGAATATTTCCCTAAAATTGAGCATGGACATGCCTATCTATTTTTGGTAGTGGACAAGTTTAGTAAGACATGAATTCTAATGCCTTTAGAAAAATATCAAAGGCTAATATGTAGTAGTCATGTTATTTAAAAACATCTAGGTGCAATTTGGGATACTAAGGAGCATCATCTTAGACAAAGATACAAGATTTCTTAGTGCCTTTGGAATACACTTTGGGAGAAGATGGACACCAAGTTTAATAGATCTACAACTTTCCATCCACAAACAGATGGGCACAGATAAGTAATTAACATGACATTGGTTCATATTTTGAGGGGTTACAATTAGAAGCATCCAAGGACCTAGGATGAAAATGTGTTTTATATTCAGTGCTCTTATAGTAGAGAGGTCCAAACTTTCACTAGTAAGTCCCATTTTAAAACTTCCTTTGGATATTTCCACCTTCACCTTTAGATGTTGTATATGGACAATAAGGAGGATTGAGAGAAGCCACTAGAGAAGAAGCATTGGAGAATGAAAAATTCATTAATAAGATTAGGAATATCCATTTTCAAGTACATAAGAATATGAACAAGTCACAAGGAAAGTACAAGACCCAACATGACTAGCATAGAATTGAGAAGAAATTCAAGGTACAAGATAAAGTCTCATTACATCTAAACATAGAAAGGATACATGGTCCTAGTAGGAATTCCAAGGTTCTATACTATGGTCCTTTTGAATTGTTGAAGAAGGTGATAATGCCTACAGATTCAATCTACCTCCATAGTGAATGTGGAGAACTTGTAACTCTACGAGCCTTCTATGTTATACAAGAAAATGATGGGAAAGTCTTACCCACCATAGAGAACTTAGTAATAGAAACTCAAGAAAAGTTATTAGAGGATATCGTTCAACACATTCCTCAACCATCCAACATTGGTAAACACATTGACATATTTCCATTGACACAAATATTGCCTCAATCGGAGTTCATACGAGGAATTTATTCCTCCCACAAGTTGACATATGATTTTGACCACCATGATATTGACAGGATACCATGTTAGCTCCCTTTACTCACACATGCAAAGATAATCACATGTGGACTTTCAAGAATATTATAGTGGGTCCAAAAACCTAAACCTAATTGAGACTTGAGGCATATAGAAACCTTAAACCCCAACATTGGACAACTATCAAGACATGTTAAATACTGAGATTCTAGGAAAGGAAGGGGTTCCATTCTTGTTGTATTTATTTATTGTTCCATATTTGAGCACAACAAAAGAGTGGGATATTGTGAGCAGAACATAGGAAGTAGAAAACCCTATAACAACCATATAGGCCATAATGTCTATGGAAACTCCATAGTGAGTTCATCTTTCTTTGTATTTGTATCTCATTCCCAAGAAGAAAAAAACAAGGCATAATCCTCACCTTCTGGTTGGGTTTTCCCATATTGGGTTTCCAAGGGTATATCTTTTATTCATTGTGTGGATGGTGTGATGTTTAGTGTTTATCTCCCTTTATTTCATTCTCACTTTATTTTGGTAATGTTAAGTTATTATAATAAGTAAACATTGCATAATAGAGATATTTTGTGTAAACTTGTTAGATTTGTTGTGATGAATTGTTTTGTTGCAATATCCATGGAAATTTACAAATCATTCATGTGTTCCCCTATGAATACTACACAACCACTTAATAGATTGTTGGGTTAAATTTGTTACAAGTCTATCATGAACCCCTTTCCAGGTGATCTCTGAGTGTGGGAATCAATTGAGGCCTTGTCGATTTTATTCCTAAGGATATGGAGCCTAAGGTTATTTCCTATTCGACTCCCATCACTTTTTTTAGCACGTTTTATGAAATTCAAGCCAAAGATCCAGACCTGCATATCAAATATGTTCTTCCCAAAATTGTTTGGGATGAACAAATTAGATTCATTTAGGGAAGGTATATTATCAAAAATGTTATTGTTGTCTAGGAGGGAATTGAGTGTACTAGGTTGTCCATCCTTGGTGTTCTACTTATAAAAAATGATTTTGAGAAATCTTATGACAAATTTGAGTATCCTAACCATTCTCCAATCTCTAGGGTTTATCCCAACTTTTATTAATAGTGTTGAAACCCTATTTATGGATGCCTCATCCTATCTTGTTATTAACAATTGTTCTTTTGAAGAAGTAGGGATTTTCATATCTATCTGATAGGGTGCTCCTTATCCCCATCCCTATATATGTTGGCGCTTGAAAATATTGACTAATTAGACAACTAGGTAAATTCGTGTGTAAATTTGAGGAATTCCGCTTCACAAGCCATAAGCAAGACAATTGCTTAATGGTAATTTTGTCAGGGAATCCTTACTAATCATATTCAAGGACAAAAATTCCTAGACTGAGACCACATAGTGTGTCTAGAAAATTTGTTCTTAGCCTCATAATGGAGCATATAATGGGCTAAAACTCAATGTTAAATACAAATCCGATGGCATACTCCAAGCTAGTCGATCTCCCAGAATTGGTCATGGATTCATCCTAGCTAAATCTTAAAATTTTTGAGCATACCATTTTCATTCTAAGTCTCTTCTAGGGACCTTCATAAAGTGGTTGTGCAATGGGTTAAAAATAAGATAGACAAATGAATCATTAAATATCTATCTATTGTGACCAAATTTTGGAATTGCATAAAAATGGCAGAAATACATATTTAAATCATGTTGGGACCTCTCGTCCATGTACCTTACTCACTCATAATGGAGGTCCCCATAAATTCTATTTGGGTCAAAACTAACATGAGTAAAGGTTTCCACCAAATCAAATGTCAAATTTTCTGTAGCCCAAGAAACCTTGGAAGCATGCATGTTATTTGCACCAAGATTCAAGCCCAAGCATTGTGTGTATAATGGGTAGTTCGCGTTGAGGAAGGAAAGGGATCCTAGAATATAAGGCATCAAATTTGGTAAGGCTTATCGCTTGGGAAGTGAGCATGGAAAATGATCTCTCTAAGAACCCATGTTCCTTATCCTTATCATGTTAATATCATGGACACTTTTGTTACTCAACATATGTAGAAGGCTTGGTAGGCCATAAAACCCTACTTTTCTTTGAAGTAGGCCCACCTTCATTGTAGTTTGTCATTCATTGATCATTGTGTTCGGTAGTCACCTTTGGTTCTTTTTTAAAGGAAGCCATTGGTTGAATCCTCTTGGTTCTTAACCTTAAGGATCTTTAGGCATGTCATTTTGTACACTAATGATCTTTTTGATGGCCCCTCTAGGTCTTGGCTCCCTTGGGAAATCATTAAAAGGATTTTTTCATTGTCTACACTGATAAATTCATCCTAACTTGCATATAGGTTCTCATTCATGAGAGTCTATTGTTGAATCATGGCCTCCTAGCACCTTAATATTGGTCGAGAGGTTGACATTTGCAAATGCCTTGATTTTTATTAGATACAACCTGAACATGGGATACAATGGGCTCCACTCCAAACCTTTTCTTAAAATTCAACTAAATGAGCTTTGTAAATTGAAGCCCAAACATTTTTTTTTTCTTTTTGTTTTTTGGAAACTAATGTAAGAGTCCAAAAAATTATTCTTTGCCTACTACCTAGATATCAAATGATTCCCCTGATATAAGAGGCTAACTTACCTATCCATGTCCAACCCATGCTATCCACAGTATGGAAGAATATAAAACCTTGAGAAGCTCTTATGGTTTGGCCCTCTCACCAAGGCTACATGGGCCTAGCTTGAGACCATCTATCAATAATATCTTCAAGCGTCCATCTTATAGCGGTCTACCTTGCATGGAAATCCTCAGCATGGTCCATTGAATTTCAATGTACATGGATTCTTAAAGAAGTCAATATCCTTTGTAGATTTAGAAGAAGAGAAACAATGTGTTGTTCAATGCAAATGTCTGATAGTAAATACTTTGTGGTATGATGGCACGTTGATATGTACCAATCTATTAATCCAAATCACTCTTCAAATGCATAAAGTGAAGCTTGAAATGAAACATTTACAACAATTGGTTGAGTATTGGTGTGAATCCCTATGTAAAATAAGTAGGGTGTCATCTAACGCATGGCCTACCAAGGTGGCCTAGTTTTGTATCTTCCTAATAGAGTTTCCAACACAATATATCCCGCCATAAAGTAGGAAGATAAGTTTAAGAAAGAATGGGCATGGTCGAAGCTTCCCCCCTATCCCACCATGCAATGATAAGCAATTATCAATAATGTTTCTTGCCATATCAAAGGGGCCTAATCTAGGCCAAGTCTAGTTTATTAATGTCGATCCCTTTTTTTTGTACTGGGGCCCCACCCTAAGAGACCATGACTAGCCACCTACCATAGCTAGTAAGATCAATAATTAGTGTTTATTTACTTTAGTGGTCAATACTTAATGTTTATTTACTTGAGAAGTCACCAAAAGGGAATCCCCTCACATCTCTTAGTCTTTATCTTCTACTATTATTGATTCTATGATTAATGTGATAAATAATGCATAGAAACATGTACAAGAACAATCTTCTAAGTGGAAACTATAAAATTTGCATTTAAGGTTCTTAGCTAAGTGTTACAGTGTCTCTATATATCTCCTCTTTGATGCTCTTACTATTTTTAAACACACAATAAAACTTGTTAGATGAATAATTCATAAAGTAAGGGGGTGTTAAAAGGCCACCTGCATTTGACTTCACCCTTCTTCTTGAAATAAGAGGCTATGAATATTTCAAGACCTAAAAAAATATTTCCTTTCAAGCTCTACCTTATCATCCAAAGTATTGAGAAAGATTACTTCTCGTGAAAATCAGAAAGATGATTCTTTTATTTTCTTGGAGGACAAGTCTTCAAATGATTGACGTCAACTCAAGGACCTGTTAGATAAGGAGGGTTGATCAAGATTAGATAGACCTTTCATTTAGGGCTAGATGGACCCTTCATTTAGGTCTAGATTGACCTTTCATTTAGGGTTTTCTTCTCTCTAAAGCCTTGTCTTCAAAGTATTAACACATTATGATGAGGGTCATTACATTGCAAAATGTATTAAGAAAATGTTTTATAAGTTGAAGGCTTTGATCACTACACTAGATCAATAAGAAACAAAGAGAGGAAGAAATTGTACTTTCAATTTTGAACATATGTGATGCTTACATGGTGCTTGTGGCTCATGAATACTTAATCTCTAATGAATCTTTTCTCATGCAATATTTCCATGTAAACGATAATTTAACTTTATCATAGATGTTGGGAGACAAAAGAACTTGATATTGTTGTGATTTTTCTATGTAATACAATTTCCCACTACCGCATAGTCACATCCAAACAACCTTAGTTAAATTAATACTTTAGGTAAAACAATTATCATTGACAAAAGTTGTTGTGCTACTTTCTTGATTTTATGAACACATGATATTGGCATGCTACTTTAATGAATTTTCATGACTTGATTATGAGGAATTCATCGATATGATCACAAAGCCATCTATAGTCAATACATGAAAATATATCGAGTATGAATTATACAATTTTTTTCTTCAATCGTCATGTTAACTCTAGTTATGTCAACTATCGAGCAAGTCAATATTAACAAATACAAGAGTCTTACTATGATCACATACCCTATGAAAACAACCTCCCAACACCAAAACGTATACTCCTTATAACATATATAGACAATTTCATGTTCATTATTAAGTAAGGAGGATATTAAGATTGATAAAATATCTCACTTCTTGGTTAAGAACTTAGACTTTCAAAAAAGGTTTTTACTATAATGTTAAAATACACATTGCTTACATATCACTAGAGGATTGTGGATGAGGATAAATATAGTTGTGTGGAGCCGATCCGTAAATGGTAGGACTATGGCTTGTTTGTTTCAATAACATGGATCTCTATGGAAAACAGGTTTTGATTTATGTTCTGAGTGAAATGAAAATCTTCTTAGATGATCATCATCAACATGCAAAAAATACTTTGTTTCTAAATTGGTTCACTACTTGGTTTACTTGCTATGGAAAACCAAGATAGATCAATATAAAAAACAATTTGTTTTCACAATTCTTGTTGTGCCAACTACAAACCAACAATTAGTCAAATACAATAGTAGTTTGAATAATACTCTATTTCTTGTTTACAAGTTCTTACATATCACTTCAAATATGTTTGCACTATATCTTTCAAGCACTCTAATTCAAATTGTTTGTTGAAGGTAAATTTGCAACCAAACATAACAATGTTTAATGCATACAAATTGATATAACTCTACACATTCATTTACCTCTGTTTAAGAAAATAACAACTATGCTAGGAAAAAATTCAGTGGTCTTATATGTGCACACACAACTACAATGTAAACCCGTCCATCCACACATATGTTCAATCATTCAATTGACAATATACATGGTTGTAGGTAGCTACTTCACACTATTGTAGGTGATAATATTGTCTACAAGCAAAAGAACAAACTCCTATTCACATTACCTAGCTGTATTGTTGTTGCTTATCAATTACATAAACAAAGCACAAGCAATGGCATTAACCCAACAACCCAAGTGAATTGTGAATGCTAATTTTAAACTCTATTTATTGAATGCACAAAATTCAAAATTCAACACTCAAGATACAATGGTTAAAAAGTGTTAGGATATTCAGACACTTAGGAGTTAGTCAAAATCAACTTGGTCTAATGTGTCATTAGGTAAAAATGTGTTTCTTTAGTATGAATTTTCAGTTAGTAATCTGACGACCACGATATGTTCCCAACATAGAGTGATTTGACGATTCATATTCTCCTCGATATTAATGACTACATTTATCTGTGGCTTAACACCAGATTGGTCCATGATTTCTATTTAAAGAGCACGGAGGGTCATTTGCCGATGATCGAATGTGAGAAACTCTCTTGTAAATCTCTCTGTAATATTTTTCTTTTGCATCAATAAATTGCTCAAAGTGGCCATGTTTGGTGGGGCCATGGATGTTTCCCCATAGGGTTTTTACCATGTGAAAACATCGGTGTGTTGATATTTGATTTGGTTGTGTGAATGGTTACTGAAGGTGTCCATCCTTTGTTGGAATACCTGTGTTGTCGAACAAGAACATGTGTTTCCTCCTAAGAGGTCGCAAGTTCAAATCCAGAGTGTGGTAGGGTATGTATACCTCCATAGACTTTAATAGTAAAATCATTGCATGGAGGGGGTCCCTTGTCCCAAATATAAGGGGGTATTACACACCAATTTGGTGTCTGGCTTGGCCATTACCTTAAAATTAGATTATTATTATTATTAGTGTAACTTGCACATTGAAGATTACCTTTAGAGTGATTTAATTGGTTGTAACTACTTATCAAGAATTGATTCATATGCTTTAAGTCAAGAGCCTAACAACCAAAAAAATTATTGTGTGTGATGTTCATTTCATAACATCTAGTAATTAAGGAAACGTCATGGGTAACTAGCCAAATTGCATAGGCATGGGCCTTTATGTTGTATGTGCTTCCCATACTTTAAATTGAAGGTACGATCCAATTATTTGTTTCTTTGCAGGGGTTCAAATCCTGGTTGTAGCGAATTATTTACACAACATACAAGTCGAGACACTATTCCAATGACCAAGAAGAGGCTAATTGAGCTATTACTTGTACCCAACAATTCCAAAAAAAAATGAAATATGGGAATTAAAACACCCAATGATCCGAGGCACTAGAAGTGGGCATTTGATATCCTCCATAATTCAACCAATTGGTAATTAATATGTAGCTTAATTTACTTGAAATTTGTGTGATTTGTGATAGTTAAGTAATCAACCAACGGATTAACAACTAAATTTAGTATTGTAGCATATGGTGTCTTGGGCTTACATAGGACAAGGCAAGTGCCAACACAATCTGCCTTGACCATTCAAATGAATATACCAAATATCATAAAATAATAATAAGTGTTGTAGCTGGGCACCAACAAACACATCAGTTTGGTTTCATCTTGTAAATTTGCATACATGACAATAACTAGCCAAGCACACAGAGAAGGACATAAAAGTTAGTGCCAAGAAATTAAATACACCATGGATACATATAATTTTTTCCATGGAAACCTAAATGGAAAACCATCATTTGTTGGGATTCGATTATTGCTCAGGAGATCATTACAAGGGTGAGCATGCACTCTCAAATGAAATTTTGATGTGTTTTTATTCACTAGTAGTGTTTTTCAAAAACTGTTGGCTCATGGACAATCCTCTATTCATGCCTAAACATGCTCAATAGTTTCTTTATCATTCGATGTTCAAGTAAGTTAAATATTTGAGCCCTCTTCTTTTGCCACTACTCTTCTTCTTCCCAAGCTTCAATTCTCCCTTGGTTGGTTGTTTTTCCATTAAGCAAGCATTCTCTTTAATAGAGTTACCATGAATGCCAACCATTGAGGTGATTCATTTCACCTTCTTGAGGCCTTTTGGGCTTTTGTATTCAAGTTGATCACCAATTTCAAACTCTGTATGACTTTAATTTACAAAGTTTGGATGAAGAAATAATTCAAATCCATTTTGAATTAAGAGCTCTCAAATTGATTTAATTATGAAGAGGGCAATGTCCATTCATAACAATGTTTTTGAAAGGTATTATTCCGCAATCACTACATGAAATAATACCAATATTCCTCGTGAAATAATGATGTACATATTTGAGAGTGAAGGTTTTCACATTTAGTCACATTTCTGCTTGAACTTTTTGGAATTAAATTGTGTAAGAAGTTTTGAAATGTCCAACATTTCAAAACAAAATATTTCCTCTCACCTTGAAATCCTAATTCTAGAAATTCCCCCTCCTCTCTGCCTCGAGCTCTCATTTCTATATCCTATACCCAAGGCACCATCGATCAAATTTTTAAGATTCTAGCCAAAAATAATATTAAAAACCTCTTCAAATCCTGTAAAATTCTTAAATTTTTTTCCAGATCTCCAAGGATAAGTTAGACCCTATGCTTGGGGCATGAGTTTACCAAATTTCCTTCTCCCGTGGAAAATCATACACTAGAGAAACTGATAGATCATTTAAATCTTGTCTCAAATAACATATTGCTGACACAACCCATAATCACATCTCTAAATCTGCTATTGCCAAGCATTACTTCAAACATAAACACCTCATCTGCTTCGACCAAACAAAAATTCTGGCCTCAGCGCCCTTCCACACCACACAGATCATTTGAGAGGATCTCGAAATTGAAAAACACCCAAATATTTTTAATTGAGAAGATGCTTAGGCCTATTTTGTAATGTACAAATAGAAGTCTAGGCAATGTAAGAAGTAGTGAATAGTGGCTAGTAGTGACTAGTCAGTTACAAGTGTGCTAAGTGCTAAGTGTTAAGTACTAAGTGCTAAGTGGTAATTTCTTTGTGCATACTATGCGAGGCTTGCAGAGCTAAGTGCAAGTGATTGTAAGAGACTGTGGAAGGCTTTGTGCTATAACTCAAGGAAGGAGGATCTAGCAAGGTGCGCAGATCTCTTGTCCTCTACGGAGTTGATTTTGAGGCTTTGCGCATGTAAGAAGATTGATCGAAGATAATAAAGAGGATGAAGAGTTGGTGGATGTAGCCCCAGGTTGGGGTTGAACCATGTATGTCCTGTGTTGTGAATGCGTTGTGAGTTTTGGATGTTCTTTTGTTCATGTGATTCAATGCTTTGTGTGATGTATTGATGTGTTTATGTGTTGACTTTCTTAAGTGCTTTGATATAGATGAATGATAGATAAATCTGATGTTTCTCTGTGCTTAATAATGAGAGTGAATGCTAGATATGACCTATGTGAGTATGCTTAGTGCTTGAATCTTCTAGATCTAATCTGTTTCGTTATGATAAGTGTTGCTAGATGTTAGATCTAGTTGAATACTATGCATATATCCTATTAGGGTTTAGTTGTGTTGTGAACTAAGTCTGAATAATAATGAACTATAATAACTAAGTGCTCTGTTAAGGTGTTACAATCACAGATCTGTGTCCCAACTAAGGTTGTAGACACTGGAGTATTGCAACCACCCATGCCTCTACCTCGGGTGAGACTTCATCTTCTTTGTAGGTGTTTCCAAAAGGGCCGATAGTTAGGGTTTTGTTGGTGCATTGTTATAGCATTTAACCCTGGGTCTGCCCCTGTGCCAAAAAATGGTTCCGTCGTCGGGACCTGAAACTGTGATTGCTGGGAACTGAGAAAGAATAAAGCCCTGTGTGAATATCTGACCTAGAACTGTGATTGCTGGGAACTGAGAAAGAAGAAATCCCTGTGTAAAGATCTGATCTGAAAATGTGATTGCTTGGAACTGAGAAAGAAGAAATCCCTGTGCAAAGATCTGACCTGAAACTGTGATTGCTGGGAATTGAGAAAGAAGAAATCCCTGTGTGAAGATCTGACCTGAAACTGTGGAAGCTCTGTGTGTAGATCTGTTTCCCTGGTGCATAGTACTCTACTTGGATTGCGAATCTCTGTGCTAAGAAAATAAGTTCGATATAAATAAAAGAGGTAAGATCTTGAAGCTTTGTGCTCTGAGAAAGGTAAGAATAGTGAAAAGTTTTAGATCTGGAAGCTTTGTGCTCTGCTGAAGATAAGGTTAGTGGAAATTTTTGTTTCAAGAATATGGATCTAGGTATGTTTGATAAAAAAATTCCTAGCCTAAAAACTAGGGAAAAACTAGAAGAAAGAAGATTTGATATGAGTAGATCTGATAAGAATAGTGAAAGATATGTTATTCATATGCATAGAAAGAATGTCTAGACTAAAAAATGGATGCAGGATCCTAGAAATATTTTTTTGCAGGTTAGTTATCATGATCCTAGTGTGTAGTACAGGAAAGGATGGGGATCATTTAATAGGAAGAGAGGATTGACTCTTTGTTACAGTTGCAGAAGACTAGGCCATATTGCTAAGGAATTCCCTGGTAGAAGACCCAGTTGTCTTTTTTGTAAATTTATGGATCATGAAGTTATGGATTACCCTAGAATGATTGCTAAAGTTGAAAGAATGAATATGAGACAAGAAAACCCTAAGAAAGATCAAGAAACTAAGATCGTGGAAGAACCCTAGAAACAACCAGAGGATGTATTGCTACAAGTGAAAGAAACCCTGAATGACCACCAAAATATCAACTTATCAGAGATCTTCAAAGAAAAGGAATACATAGAAGTAAGAATAGGAGACTTTGACATTTATTGTGTTCTAGATGAAGAAACACAGGTGAATATCATGACATAAAGAACTTGAGAAATTTTAGGAAAGCCTACTATGATTCCTTCATTGGGAAGAATAGGATTATTTAGAGGAAATCTGATAACCCTATGTGGAAGACTTACCCAGATATCTATGAGTTATCATGGAACTTCGATAGAGGAAGAGTTTGAGGTTGTTAAATTTATTGAGAACAACGCCCCATTTTATATATTACTAGAAAAACCTTGGATTGAAAGGGATCAGGCCAAAAGGAAAGAAGAAGAAGTCTTAGAGCAGAAGAAGCAAGAGTTGAAAGATTTCATGACTAGGAGGATCACACACTTGATTGAAGAACATGAGAACAAATTGAAGCTATTTAGAACCAAAAACTTGGATGTTGAAGTTGAAAGAACACAAGAAGACTCACAGAAGACTAAAKMATCTACCCTAGATAGAGAAGAAGTATTTCCCTTGAATCCTAGGAAAGAATCTCAACAACGTGAAGTTACTATGCCAAGAGGAGATAAGAATCATAATGGAAAGAGGAATACCGAGACAAATCTCACTGGAAATAAGGATAGAAAACTAAGTAAGAAGATATCAAAGATCGAAAAGTTATAGAAGGTTCTGAAGGGAACTTCGCAAAAGGAAAATTTGCAAAACTGGAACTTCGTCGGGATAGAAGAACAACGCCACATGGCACTTCGCCATGGTGAAGTAATATAGCCATTGGAAACAATATAACCATTAGACTGACACCCTGAATGGGTAGAATGACATTTATGGTAAGAAATCTCGCCATCAGATCGTTGGGACCGCGCCGTAACGGACATAACTGCATTAATGAAGGATTCTTGCCCGTTGTAGAAATTCGTTACCTAGTTGCCTACTTATTTCATCGAGCATTGCACCGAGAATTGTTTTACCAACTGTGATTATCTAAGCCTGCAGATTAGTTGATTTCACACATTTATCATCGAGCTATCACCATTCATCCTGTTGCATTGAGTAGTTTCCCTTCAAACCTAAGATATTCAACCATGAGCGCGTATGTCTGAAGAACTTAGCACAACCGAAGAGTTTGTGAAGGAGGTACTCATTGACCTCATGACTGAAAGAGTAATGTATGAAAGGGTAATGTCTGTGGGTGTACAAGCATCATCAACGAGAGGAGTGTAGGCCTCTCCGTCGACCACTCGAAGTGCAGTTGAGAGAATAAAGGCCCTCACCATGGAATGTAAACAACTAAGTGATCACAGTGCCCAGACTTATGAGCGACTCACTAAGGATACTGAATTGAAAGCACTAGATTCACAGCTTTAGGAAGTGAAGCAACAAGCATAAACAATACATGCATAGTTGAAGCCCCTGTCAGCCATTGAGAGGATGGAGCAATCCTAAGAACAACGCATTTCCCAACAACAGGTCCACACCATTCAGAGAAAAGTCATGGAAGTGAATCAGAGGCTCCAACCTATACAGGATGAGGCTTTCCAACTGTTCTTAGAGATCGAAGGCTGAGGAGAAGAACTAGAGAAAGTCATCACTGTAGCTAACCAACGCTTAGAGGAACCTGTCAACGAAGTTGTTATCCAAGAGTTCACTGAGAAAGAGGTCTTGGCACAACAACAGGTCGAAGCAGCTCAAGGATTTTGAGGCAAAATTACCCAAATCAGAGTGACTCAGGACGAGTCACAGGTGAGTGTTGGGGGCATGTTGTCCCTTGACCAAGTTTTAAGGATCCTTGGTCACTTTGGACCATTTTGGGACTTCGACAAGTTGTTAAAGGCGGAGCATGGATCACGGGATCTCGACCTATTTTTAGGGCCTTTTTGGGTTTTGGGCTTATGTAATGGGTATGGGGATGTCATCCCATGGGTTTACCCATGCTTAGGCCTATTTTGTAATGTATAAATAGAAGTCTAGGCGATGTAAGAAGTAGTGAATAGTGGCTAGTAGTGACTAGTCAGTTGCAAGTGTGCTAAGTGCTAAGTTCTAAGTGCTAAGTGGTAATTGCTTTGTGCATACTGTGTGAGGCTTGCAGAGATAATTGCAAGTGATTGTAAGAGACTGTGGAAGGCTTTATGATATAACTCAAGGAAGGAGGATCTAGCGAGGTGTGCAGATCTCCTGTCCTCTCTGGAGTTGATTTTGAGGCTTTGTGCATGTAAGAAGATTGATCGAAGATAATAAAGAGTATGAAGAGTTGTTGGACATAGCCCCAGGGTGGGGGTGAACCACGTATATCCTGTGTTGTGAATTCTTTGTGCTTTTTGGATGTTCTTTTGTTCATGTGATTCAATGCTTTGTGCGATGTATTGATGTGTTTATGTGTTGACTTGCTTAAGTTCTTTGATATAGATGAATGATATATAAATATGATGTTTCTGTGTGCTTAATAATGAGAGTGAATGCTAGATCTGACCTGTGTGAGTATGCTTAGTGCTTGAATATGCTAGATCTTATTTGTTTCATTATGCTAAGTGTTTCTAGATGCTAGATATGGTTGAATACTGCACAAATATCCTGTTAGGGTTTAGCTGCGTTGTGAACTAAGGCTGAATAATAAATAAATGTAATAACTAAGTTCTCTGTTAAGGTGTTACAATCACATATCTGTGTCCCATCTAAGGTTGCAAACACTAGAGCTCTGCAACCACCCGTACCTCTACCTCGGGTGAGACTTCATCTGCTTCACAGGTGTTTCCGAAAGGGCTGGTAGTTAGGGTTTTGTTGGTGCAATGTTGTAGCATTGAACCCTAGGTCTACCTCTATGCCAACAGAGGGTCTCCCTGGGACAGGTATCCCTCAGATCTGTTATCCAGTCTACCTCCTACACCATCTCCCCCCACTCTTTACCACTCCGCTCCTCCTTGATATCTTCGTCCCACTTATTTACAACCTCCTTCCCTTTATTCAAGACCATCATTTGGAACATGTTTGTTGCCTCTCTCACAGCTTGCTCAATTCTAGTCAAATGCCTTGATCTTTTCGAGATCTCCTTCCCCTGGGGGATTCTCTTTCTCATGGTATGTTTCAAGTGTGCCATGTCTCGATGCCTACCCGACTCTCTACTTTGTCCTATCTCCTGGTGCCTCACTCTGTGTCTCTCCTTAACTAACCTTCTATTTATACTATATCTTTCACTACTATCTAGACCCTTCTAGTTGTAGCCTTGTCTACTGCTCTCCTTCTTATAACGGTCCCGCTTTTGAGTGCTTGTTCCACCTTCTAATTTTATCCTAAGGTGGTGAGCTCGACCCTCTTTATTGGCTGGTAAGGCCTAATGGGTCATTATGTTATGATCACTTCCCCGATCCTTTATTCTATCCCTTCTTTCTCTCTATTCAGATGCTCTTGGTCCCGTACTTGTCCTGGGGGCCGGTGATCCTCCCTTGATTATCACCATCTACCAACCCCTTAACTTGTCATGAATTTATGACCTGATACTTGGCCTCTCTCCCTTACTATCATCTCTAACCTTTTTGTTGTTCAGTACATCCATCCATATTCCTACTTTCTTCATGTCTTGTTCCCACATGATAACTGAGGTCCATGTGTTGTAACTATCATATGCCTCCTAGGTCCCATGTTGGGTCGGAGAACCCCGTGTCATCCTCAATCTGCCACCATGATCTCATTCCACCAATTGGATGCAGTCTGATCTGAGTTGACCCCTTGATATTTTGGACCAAACCTCATCCAACTCATGTCCCTCCTTGTTTACTCCTTCGTTAGCTAGCCTGCCTGCCAATGCATTCACCAACCTGCGAATCCATCTAAAATATATCATGTTCAAGGTTTGCAGATGTTTCCTGATTTTTTGAAGGGAATGTGCTAGACACCAATGAATTAACACATTTCCCACCTTGGTTCCATATCGAATTTTGTTCGATGTGTTAACAACCAGTGTCGAATCGCCTTCCATGATGACATTCGCCAAGCCTTATCTGCATATAATTTCCAGGCCAAGTTCCATAGCTCCAAACTCCACCGCATTATTTGTAGATTTGCCTATGCTCCCAACATATAGATGTAAGATGGTCCCTCCACCATCTCTTATTACCCCACTAGCTCCTGCCACCCCAGGATGGCCTTTCGCCTCCCCGTCAAAATTAAACTTGATGAATCCTGTCAGAGGCATAACCCAGGTATTCACTGCTATATGGATTTGTGGATCCTGGGCCACATGTATGTTAAGGCTCCACTTTTTTAAATAAAAAAATTCCAAAATTTGTAAGTCTTGGCTTGTGTTTTGGTTTTTGGAATTGTTAAGGTTAAGGCTTTGCACTATTTCTCTTATTTGAGTTATGATAATGTCCTTTATCCTCGAGGATGGTTGTCTTTCATTCTTAAAGAGTCACCTATTCCACTCTTTCCAAATCACCCATATCACCATCCCCGACGTTATACCCCAGCACATGTTCACCACCTCATTATCGCTATACCTCTTCTTCTAGTTTTTTATTGTGGCTCTGATATCCCCCCTTACCTTGTTATACTGACGGTAAATAGTGGCCACCCAATCCTAGATCTCGGTGACATAGTTTCAATCATTTGGGAGATGATCCGCCAATTCTTCCTAGATCTCACATAGATGACACTGTGAGGGTCCAATGAATCCTCTTTTTGTTAGGTTCTCCTAGGTCAGTATCTTCTTGTGTAAGACTAACCATTTAAACATTTTAATCTTTGGCTATTGAGGTTCCTTCCAGATCCTCTCCCAGTGGGGTTATGGGTTTTCTTGGTCCTCTCTTGCTATGTAGTGTCGGGCTTCTTTTAGATTGAATTCCCCTCCATTTTTTCTTCCCCATCTTAATTGGTCCTCCTCTTCCGAGACCCCAATTTTCCTTTTACCCAATTCCTCCTCAATCTCATTCATCAAAGGGTCTCCTTGAGCTCTGTTTTGTGGATTGATGTTTTCCCAAATTATCCATCTGGTGTTATCCTCCCTCTATTTCCAGTAATGATAGAATTTTGTTTTCCCTTGCCGAGTCATCTCTTGCTTGATAACCTTTGTGTCATGGTTTTCCATTTTGGGTTTTTGTTGCCAAGCATCCTCCCAGAATCTCATTGTTCTCCCATTCCTAATTTCCAAAAACTGTGACCCTGTATCCAATTTTATTCCTCCAGGAAAGATTCCAGATGGTTGAACCTTCCCCTGTGCCCATGAACCTGATCCTCTCCTGGGGGTTGACCTCTGGGGCATATTTTTATTTTCATAGTTTAACCCATGGCACCGAGCTATATTTTACCCATCTCCACCACAATTTTTCCTCGTAGGCCTCATTGGTTACCTGTGGGTCTTGTAGCCTGAGGCCCCATTTGTTCTTTGGTTTGCACACTTTGTTCCATGCCACCAAGGCCCATTTGTTTTTGTCCTCAGCTCCTCTCCATAGGAAGTCTCTCTGGATTGCTCTAATGTTTTGTAGGATGCCTTTTGGGGCTGGAAACATCGACATAAGATACGTCGAGATTTCTTGTAGGATCTCTTTAGTTCAAATTAACCGTCCTGCTAGGTTCAGAGTTCTATAAGTCCAATTTTTAACCTTCTCATATAGCTTGTTGATGACTCCTTCCCACGCTATATTCCTATGCGCCTTTTCTGTCAGGGGCACCCCCAAATACTTCGTTGAGAGTATTTTCCTCTCAAACCCAAATAAGTTGGCCAGGTTCCTTTGGACTACTGGATTTGTGTTAAAGAAGTAGATCATGAATTTAGAGTGGTTTATTTCTGCCCCCGAGGCCTCTCCAAACTCTTCTAATATTTTTTTTTACGCCTTTTCTTCCTTGAACTTGGGGATGTCGTGGAGCAAGGTATCTTCCACAAATTGTTGGTGTGTTGAGGTTGGAAAATATTCAAACAGTTTGAGGCCTTTGATTTTGCCTTCGGTCATTGTTATATTTATGCTCCTACTAAGTCCTTCCATCATTAAAATGAACAGGAAAGGGGATAGTGAATCCCCTTGTATTATACCCCTCATGGGGTAGAATGGCTTGGTTGGAGCTCCATTTACTAGAAGCGAGAAACTCGTTGTAGAGACTAACTTGATTATCCAGTTAATCCAGTGTTGGTCAAACCCAAATGCTTCCATCATTTTCTCCATATAGTGCCAACTTAGTTTTTCATAAGCCTTGGCCAAGTCCAACTAGATTATCATCCCCGCTTTCTTTTTAATTTTCAGGGTGTGTATTATTTCATGGTCTTGTATGATGTTATCAAGAATATGCCTGCCCTCCATGAAACCTGCCTATTCCTGTGAGATCAGATTTGGGAGAAGTGGTTTCAATCTATTAGTGATTACTTTTGAAATTATCTTATACACAACATTGCACAAGGCTATCGGTCGATAGCGATCAGGAGTTATGGCTTCATTTTATTTTGGGATAAGAGTGATCATCATGGTGTTTAGGGCCTTTAGGATTGAGGCTGAGCATCTGGAGTCCTCCACTATACCATAAATATCATACTTAACCACATCCCAACAAGATTTAAAAAATTCCACTATGAAGCCATTTGGGCCTAGGGCCTTTCCAATTGGCATCTCCTAGATCACTTGATCCACTTATTCCTTTGATATGGGTTTGAAAAGGTTGACATTGTGTTCCTCTGTTACCAACTTAGGGATGTGCCTTACAATCCTCTGGATTGATTTGGTCCTGACCAGGTTGGGTTCTTTGGCTATCCCCTAGAAGTGTTTTACCAAAGTGTTTTCAATTTCCTGGTGGGACTCTCTCTCTCTATACCATCCTGATCCCAGATCTTCATAATTATGTTATGATATCTTCTCGCTATAGTTGATCTATGGAAGAAATTTGTATTTCTCTCCCCTTCCTTAAGCCACTGAATTCTGGACTTTTGTCTCCACAGGGTCTCCTCTTGCTTACATCTGTCTTCCCAATCCTGGAGTAATTGGTTCTACTCTTTTTTCCTCTCCTTAGTGTAGCCTTCTTAGATGCATTTCTCCTGTAGATTTTCCATTCTTACCTCTATCAATTATTTTTCTTGGTCTATGTTTCCAAAAAATTCTATGTTCCATTTCTTGAGTTTTTCCTTTATGTACTTGAGTATTTTCTGAAGTCTAAACATCTTTGTCCCTTGTTCTTGGATTTCCTCTTGCCACCAAGATTTGATTTTATCCTTGAAGGTTGGGTGGTCGATACAGAACTTATCGAATATGAAAGGCCTGTTCTTTGGTGTTGCTTGAAAATTTGCCTCCAATCGCACCGAACAGTGGTCTGATCCCCCCCAGGGGAGGATGCTTCCTTGCAATGATAAACCCTGTAAGATGATGGATTTCGAGACTAGGAATCTATCTAGAATCATGGCCACTTGGTGGTGTAAATGTCTTGTGTTGTTCTAGGTAAACTACCCATTAATAGTCTTGATGTCCACTAGCTTTGTTCTTTCAATGAAGGCCGTGAACTCTTCTGCATCTCTGTCCAATCTCCGGTTTCCCTCTTTTTTCTCAGACATAGTAGTTATAATGTTGAAGTCCCCTGCCAGAATCCAATGGAGGTTGTTGTTCCGCTCCTTTAGGTTTTGTATGTCTAGGAGCATTCTTCTCTTATCTTCCAATACCTGGGGTCCATATACATTTGTACATATGACCTCCTCCGTGTTCCCTATCACTTGCATTTTTAAAGATAATGTGTGCCTAGTGGATTCTGTAGAGAGTAGATTCATCGACTGTGGGTTCCATAGGGTGAGAATGCCTCCCACCTTATTTTGACTATCTATAGTAAAAACATTGTACTTATTCCAGTACTTCTTACTTATTATTTCCATTATGTCCATATTACATTTGGTCTCTTGAATGAAGCATATATCTAGTTGTTCCATCTTTATTCTATTTTTTAGGATTAGTTGTTTTCTAGGGTTGTTCAGGCCCCTTATGTTCCAAGTAATAACCTTCATTTAAACATGTGGGGGGGAGTTGGGAAAGATCTTTTTGATATTACCTGAATTTATCGGAAGCACTCCTAATTCCTGTAGGGCTACACTATTTGATTTCCTCCCTTTCTTCTATCTTGCCTACTTTGGTGAGTGTTGTGGCTGACCTTCTCCTGTTTTGATACCCAATTTTCCTATTTATCCATGCATGCGCTTGATTCCTTTGGTTTTTTCTTCCTCCTTTAGAAGGAATAGGTATTGGATGCGATCCATTTGCTCTATTGGTATATTGTCGACTCCTTTATTTTTCCTTTGTTCCAGTATATTCGGGAGGTCTATCCCTTCCCTTTCCATGATAACTTCTAGTTCTAGGTATTCTGTTCCAACCTCGCTTGGTGTCATTTCTGAATCACCATCGACCTCCTGCATTGGGGTATTTGTGTCTCCGTCTCCTTCTTTGATTGTGCCCTATTTGTGCCCATGATTTCCTTGAGGGTTTGGACTCTCTGTGGTCTTATTTGCTTCCTATTCGTTTGTCTCCCTTTCCTTTTGTCTTTTATGTTCCTCCTCTTCCCCCTATTTTGGATTTCCCCATCCTTCAAATATATTCCTCGATTCTGGGTTGCTCATTGTGGGGGGATTTCCTTTTCTCTTATTTCCTCTTCCTTTGTAGTTTGTACTAACAAAACCATCCTCGTCTTGGTATTGTTTTGAGTTTTCCTGTTTCAATTTTATGTTTAGCGGGTATTCTCTTAGTAGGTGCCCGTGTTCATGACACCTTCTACATCTAAACGAGATATGTTCATAGTCTATGATTTGGATCCATTCCTCATCCATGAACTCCATAGTGATTACCTTCGGTAGTTCCTTCGAGACATCCATCACTATACATATTCTTACATATGATGTATACTTCCCTTTTAATGTTGCATCATACGTCTTGAAATATTTCCCCATCTTTTTCCCTATGGCTTCGAAGGTGGACAACAACCAGTAATCCAGTGGGAGGGAGTATAGAATGAGCCAGACTGGGAATCTCTTAAAAGTCTCATTTTCTAGGGAGAAGTTTTCCTTCCAAGGTCGCATGTACAATCTCGTCGAGGCATGGAAATACGGTCTCCCCCTCGAATATCTTATCTCTATCTTGTAAGTTCATAAAGACTGCTATGAAAAGGAATTTCGATCCCAGGTGGAGGTCTACTTCTCCACTCGANCCTTCCAAGGTCGCATGTACAATCTCGTCGAGGCATGGAAATACGGTCTCCCCCTCGAATATCTTATCTCTATCTTGTAAGTTCATAAAGACTGCTATGAAAAGGAATTTCGATCCCAGGTGGAGGTCTACTTCTCCACTCGACTTCCATTGGTATTTTATCCCGCTGCGCAGGGTATTTTCTGTAGGCCACAGGCCCATAAAACTGCAAATCAGGGCGTGTGTCTTCATCTGATATCTGAAGAGTTTGGTCTGGGGATATTCTAGAATAACCTTTGGTATTAACATTGTTTTTGGTTTGCATGGGTTGTTCCCTCCTCCCCCACTTGGGTTTTTCATTTCTGATGTACTACTCCGGGCCTCCTTGGCCTCCTCCCCCACTCTTTCTTTTTTTCTCTGGTTGTCCTCTTTATGGTTCTCTGACCCTGATCCTCAGGTACCTGTCAGAGGTTCCTTAAACCCTACGCCGTGTGGAATTTTCCCTCTATCCACCACCACCTACTTGTAGGAGGGATTCTTTCTCCCTCCCCCTCTGGTCACCATTCTTATCGTTGTTGAAATTGTAACCCTAGAACCAGTCCCTCGAATCTTCCGTCAGAGCTTCACCCTATAAATACCTACTTTAATATTAGAAGATGTGAAATTATTGGTTTACAAATATAAAATAATTCTTTAGTACCCCTTTGGGAGATGCAAGTGGGTTTGTGACTGCTCACAATGTTGAGGCATTTTTTGGCCGCTTTCGATCATATTCAGATCGTTTTAGGTTCGATTATGTCAACCCGAAATGAAGGTGATTTTTCAAAAGAAACCTTTTTCGTTTCCAAATANTGTTGAAATTGTAACCCTAGAACCAGTCCCTCGAATCTTCCGTCAGAGCTTCACCCTATAAATACCTACTTTAATATTAGAAGATGTGAAATTATTGGTTTACAAATATAAAATAATTCTTTAGTACCCCTTTGCGAGATGCAAGTGGGTTTGTGACTGCTCACAATGTTGAGGCATTTTTTGGCCGCTTTCGATCATATTCAGATCGTTTTAGGTTCGATTATGTCAACCCGAAATGAAGGTGATTTTTCAAAAGAAACCTTTTTCGTTTCCAAATATGAAATCATATTTGGATACCCATTTGAGAGTTGTAAACATGTTCTCGATTGCGAGCGAAGACATGTAGTTCTTGGGCCTCTTTTTCTCAACTTCGGGTCATTATACGATAATTTTCGACTAGCCTTGAACGAAGGCAAGGTAGAAAAAGTGAAATTAAGAGCTTAAAAATATAAAATATTTTTTTGATACCCATTTTAGAGTTTACAAATACAAATTATACATACTCACATTTTTCATTCTTTTTTGTTTTCTATGTAGATCGAGAGATCAACAAATGCACATGAACATGAATTGTCATCACTGATAAAAACAAATCCCAAGGATTTAATTTTTTGTGGAGGGGAAACTAACTCTTACAAAAGCTTTAAGGAGGGTTAAATTGTATAATCCTCCTTACAGTTGTGTTTCTTGTTCTTGTGGGTCTTCATGTCATTTCCTTTATAGTGGCTTCGACACATACATACTCAAATTTCTTCCCTGCATTTTAACACATTTTACACATGCAATAAAAAATCTTTTGTTATGATAAATTTATAAATATGTTTTTGTATCTCTTTTCAACATAAATACATATCGCAAATTATTCATGCTCCCATAAATTATACACATCAAAATACATTTTACATATTTCTCGACATAAATACATATAACAAATGATTGATACTCACATAAAGTATATACATCAAAATACATTTACACATTTCAAAAGATAAATACATATGGTAAATTATTCATGTTCCCTTAAATTATACAATTTACAGATTTCCCAACATAAATACATATGGTAAATTATTCATGTCCCCATAAATTATACAATTTATACATTTCCCAACATAAATACATATGACAAATTATTCATACTCACATAAATTATACACATCAAAACACATTTTACACATTTCCCAACAAAACTACATATGACTAATTATTCATACTCACATCAATTTAATTTATCATATTCATAAAATTATATTGATTACATTAAATTATTATAATCTTTTACAATAAAATAACTCTGAAATAAAAATATCAATTTCCTTGGATTATTATGAAGGTGATTTTTGAAAAGAAAAATTCTTGATTTGCAAATATGAAATGATATTGGGATACCCATTTGCGATTTGTACACGTGGTCTTGATTGTGAGTGAATACATGTAGTTCTTGGGCCCCTTTTCTCAACTTCAGGTCATTCTAGACCAGAGTTTGACTAGCCCCGAACGAAGGCTATTTGGAATAAGTGGAATTATGGGTTTAAAAATATAAATATTTTTTTGATACCCATTTGAGAGATACAGGTGGGTACTCGAGCTCTCGCAACGTTGAGGCATTATTTGTCCCATTTTGATCAAATTTGTATCGTTTTAGGGTTGATTCTGGTTAACCCCAAATGAAGGTCATTTTTGAAAATCAAAATTATTGATTTGCAAAGATGAAATCATATTTGGATACCCATTTGAGAGTTGTACACACAGTAATGATTTCAATCGAAGACATGTAATTCTTGGGCCCCTTTTTCTCAAGTTCAAGTCATTCTAGGCCCAAGTTTCACTAGCCTCGAATGAAGGCTATTTGGAAGAAGTGGAATTATGGGCTTAAAAATATAAAATAAGTTTTTGATACCCATTTGAGAGATGCAAGTGGGTTCCTGAGCTCTTGTAACGTTGAGGCAATCTTTGACCCATTTTGATCAGATTCGTATTGTTTTAGAGTTGATTCTGGTTAACCCCCAATGAAGGTGTTTTTTGGAAAGAAAAATTCTTCATTTGAAAAGATGAAATCATATTTGGATACCCATTTGAGATTTGTACCTATGGTCCCGATTGCGGATGAAGACGTGTACTTATTGGGGGCCTTTTTCTCAATTTTAGGTAATTCTATGGCCAGTTTCGACTAGCCCCGAACGAAGGCAAGGCAGAAGATGTGAAATTATCGGTTTACAAATATAAATAATTTTTTGGTACCCATTTAGGAGATGCAAGTGGGTTCGCAAGCACTCACAACATTGAGGCATTTTTTGGCCCCTTTAGATCATATTCAAATCATTTTAGGGTCGATTCTATCAACCCCAAATGAAGGTGATTTTTGAAAACCAAAATTTTTCGTTTCCAAATATGATATCATATTTGGATACCCATTTGAGAGTTGTAAACGTGGTCCTGATTGTGAGCGAAGACGTGTAGTTCTTGGGCCCCTTTTTCTCAACTTCGGGTTATTCTATTGTAACTTCCAACTAGCCCTGAACGAAGGCAAGGTATAAAAAGTGAAATTAAGAGCTTACAAATATCAAATAATATTTTGATACCCATTTTAGAGTTTTCAAATACAAATTATTCATACTCACATTTTTTATTCTTTTTGTTTTGTATGTAGATCGAGAGATCAACAAATGTACATGAACATGAATTATCATCACTGATAAAAAAAAATCTCAAGGGTTTAATTTTTTATGGAGGGGAAACTAACTCCTACAAAATATTTAAGGAGGATTAAATCATATAATCCTCCTTACAGTTGTGTTTCTTGTGCTTGTGGGTCTTCATGTCATTTCCTTTATAGTGGCTTCTACACATACATAATAAAATTTGTTCCCTGCATTTTAACACATTTTACACATGCAATAGAAAATCTTTGGTTATGATAAATTTATAAATATGTTTTTGTATCTCTTTTCACCATAAGTACATATCGAAAATTATTCATGCTCCCATAAATTATACACATCAAAATACATTTTACACATTTCTAAACATAAATACATATAACAAATGATTGATACTCACATAAAGTGTATACATCAAAATACATTTACACATTTCAAAAGATAAATACATATAGTGAATTATTCATGTTCCCTTAAATTATACAATTTACACATTTCCCAACATAAAATGCATATGGTAAATTATTCATGTTCCCATAAATTATACAATTTACACATTTCCCAACATAAATACATATGACAAATTATTCATACTCAGATAAATTATACACGTTAAAACACATTTTACACATTTCCAAACAAAAATACATATGACAAATTATTTGTACCCACATCAATTTAATTTATCATATTCATAAAATTATATTGTTTACATTAAATTATTATAATCTTTTACAATAAAATAATTCTAAAATAAAAATAAAAATTTCCTTGGATTATTATGAAGGTAATTTTTGAAAAGCAAAATTCTTGATTTGCAAATATGAAATGATATTTGGATACCCATTTGAGAGTTGTACACGTGGTCTTGATTGCAAGTGAAGATGTGTAGTTCTTGGGCCCCTTTTCTCAACTTTGGGTCATTCTAGGCCAGAGTTTGACCAACCCTGAACAAAGGCTATTTGGAAGAAGTGGAATTATGGGTTTAAAAATATAAAATAATTTTTTGATGCCCATTTCAGAGATACAGGTGGGTACCCGAGCTCTCACAACGTTGAGGCATTCTTTGGCCCATTTCGATCAAATTCATATCGTTTTAGGGTTGATTCTGGTTAACCCCGAATGATGGTCATTTTTCAAAAGAAAAATTATTTATTTGCAAAGATGAAATCGTATTTGGATACCCATTTGAGAGTTGTACACGCAGAAATGATTTCAAGCGAAGACGTGTAGTTCTTGGGCCCCCTTTTCTCAACTTCGGGTCATTCTAGGCCCAAGTTTGACCTATTAGAAAAACAAGACCGCGGAGTAATAAAATAAAACAAATGCAGAAACAAAACACAGAAGACACACAATACAAGAGAGACACAGATTTACGTGGTTCACCCAGTGTGGGCTACGTCCACCAGAGAAATTTCCAGGTCCTTCCTTTATTATTATCCANTATAATCCTCCTTACAGGTGTATTTCTTGTGCTTGTGGGTCTTCATGTCATTTCCTTTATAGTGGCTTCGACACATACATAGTCAAATTTCTTCCCTACATTTTAACACATTTTACACATGCAATAGAAAATCTTTGGTTATGATAAATTTATAAATATGTTTTTGTATATATTTTCAACATAAATACATATCACAAATTATTCATGCTCCCATAAATTATACACATCAAAATACATTTTACACATTTCTCAACATAAATACATATAACAAATGATTGATACTCACATAAAGTATATACATCAAAATACATTTACACATTTCAAAAGATAAATAGATATGGTAAATTATTCATGTTCTCTTAAATTATACAATTTACACATTTCCCAACATAAAATGCATATGGTAAATTATTCATGTTCCCATAAATTATACAATTTACACATTTCCCAACATAAATACATATGTCAAATTATTCATACTCACATAAATTATACACATCAAAACACATTTTACACATTTCCCAACAAAAACACATATGAAAAATTATCCGTACTCACATCAATTTAATTTATCATATTCATAAAATTATATTGATTACTTTAAATTATTATAATCTTTTACAATAAAATAATTCTAAAATAAAAATATCAATTTCCTTGGATTATTATGAAGGTGATTTTTGAAAAGAAAAATTCTTGATTTGCAAATATGGAATGATATTTAGATACCCATTTGAGAGTTGTACACGTGGTCCTGGTTGCGAGTTAAGACATGTAGTTCTTGGGCCCCTTTTTCTCAACTTGGGGTCATTTTAGGTCGGAGTTTGACTAGCCCCGAATGAAGGTTATTTGGAAGAAGTGGAATTATGGTTTTAAAAATATAAAATAATTTTTTGATACCCATTTGAGAGATAGAGGTGGGTTCCCGAGATCTCACAACGTTGAGGCATTCTTTGTCCCATTTCGATCAAATTTGTATCGTTTTAGGGTTGATTATGGGTAACCCTGAATGAAGGTCATTTTTCAAAAGAAAAATTATTGATTTGCAAAGATGAAATCATATTTGGATACCCATTTGAGAGTTTTACATGTGGTCCTAATTGCGAGCAAAGACGTGTAGTTCTTGGGCCCCTTTTTCTCAACTTCAGGTCATTCTAGGCCCAAGTTTGACCAACCCTGAATGAAGGCTATTTGGAAGAAGTGGAATTATGGTTTTAAAAATATAAAATATTTTTTTGATACCAATTTGAGAGATGCAAGTGGGTTCCCGAGTTCTTGTAAGGTTGAGGCATTCTTTGTGATGCAGGAGCATTACTCTAGCTCAGCAAATGCACCAGCATGCCAACACACAAACACGCAATGGAGAAAGGGAGAGGCATTAAACCTCCCATTTTTTTTTTAATTTGAAATAATCCTATGCATATTTTTGTGCTCTAAGGTTGTAAATGTCAGGCCATGCCTTTGTATAGGTAGTGGTTTGATTTCATTTAAAAGGTTTCTTGTAGCAGGCCTAGATCGTGGTCAGGTCTGGGTAAACATTTATGAAAAATTCAATGTAATAGATGAGGTTAGGTGAGAGAGGGCAAGCTCGCAGAGCCCCTCTTTTGGTAAGGATATATTGTATCAGATTTCATAAGGCAGCTAGGCAGAGAGTGATAGAGAGGTCTGGGTAGAAAGGCCCGAGGAGGTATAATATTTATGAGAGAGAGAGCTTGAGTAAATTGGGACTTTGTTATAGTTCATTTTTGTAAACATCTGTATAGACACACAGAGATAATAGAAAATCATTTTTTCCTGCATATCAGGTGTTTATGTGTTTCATGAATGAATGTTGTAGATACATGATAAGATTTATTTACAGTAGGAAGATAGATTTCATTTATCTTCATTGAGTCTCGTAATCTCGTTCTCGATTCTTTAGGTTGTGCAAGGAGTGCACAACACAACATCGGAGGTTCTGTAGCCAACGTAAGGAGTGCACATCTAAACTCTGCAGAGTCAGAAAATAAAGTGCCAGGAGGGCGCACCAAAGCGATCACAAGCTCAAGAGGAACCCCAAGGTTGTTGATTACCTTAGAGGGAGGGAACTGTGCGAGAGAAGCACTGAGAAAATAGAGTTATTGAGAACTCTTTTGAAGCTCTACCAAGTGGGCATTGAGCCGGTGCAAGTGTGCATAGAAGAAATCGTGTCAAATTTAGGAGAAACAAAGTTATTGAATACTCTGTGAGGAGAAGCTCTACAAGGAGTGCATTGAGAAGAAGGATGCCAGGAGGGAGAGAAGTATTTCTTTTTGAAGAAATCCTTCGGATCTGAGTTTGATGAAATCCCGAGAACGCAAGGTGTGCATGGGGGATTGAAATCTTCAGGGAGGTCAAGATTAGAAGGGATAATGCAGAGGTTGTGAAAGAGTCGGACTTATTCTAAGCCTGAAATCTCAAAGGAGGGATAATGCTACAAGAGCGAAGCGAGACCAAGAGTTCGGTCCCCAGGAAGAAATTCAAAGTTCGAGAACTTTTGAAAATTGAAAAAATATTCTAAGTCAGAAGAAGGTGGAAGATCAGGAGGAGGAGTGACAAAAACCATCTGATTGGTTGTGGAGAAGAACCTAGACCGTTAGATCTACGCCCATACAGAGGAGAAACGAGCGCAGGGGAAATCGATCTCAGTCGTTAGATCTGAGCGCGTGGATCAATAGCCATTGGATCTGGAGTAACGTGCATGGGTTTTAACTCTTTGGAGTGCATAGGAGAGAGGGTTTTGCAAATTCACGAACTCCCAACATCATCAAAACCATCCATCGGAAGGGACGTGTGGCGAGCGATCAACATTTGGCGAGTACACAAAGAAGTCAAAGGGAAAATTCGTGAAACTAGCGAAATGCAAAATCATGAAAATATCCCAGCCGTTGATTGAGAAGAGATCTGGATTGTTGAGTGTCCAAGGATAATTTCGACATTTCAGGGATCAAGATAACGTAAGTGAAGATTCTTTCGACTTTGTGATACGCGAAATCTCGACACACGAAATCCTGACAAGATTTGGACCGTTAGATCCAGAGGAGCATGAGATGTCATATTTGGGTGCTCCAAAATGTCATAATTTTAGAAGTCAGGGATGTGACGGAAGTTGTGACTTGGAAGTCACAAGTTCGAAAAATCCTGACGAGCCAGGAGATCTAGAGAAGGAGGCGGAGGTTGAAAAGTTGAAACAGCCAAAGCCCAAAGAGCCGAGAGCGTCGATCTACGAGGGGGCACTTGTCACCAAATCACGAGCTCCGGGGAAAGTTATGTTGGAGTTTAAATTTCGAGAACTAAAATAGCCAAAGATCGAAGCGCCAACGAGTCGAAGTGCCAGGGAGACGAAGCGTTGAAGCACCAAAGGTCAGAGAGATTCTGAGTCATCAGAAAATCTGAAGTGAATCTGAGTCATCGTACCAGGAGAGGAGACATGGTGGAAATCTATCAACTCCGGGTAAAGTTCTGGACTGATTCATAGCCATCATATTTAATAGGACACGTGGCATGATTCTACGTATTTGGGGAGAAGGAAAAGGGTTGAGATTTCAGACCTCAGAAGCCCGGAATCTGAAGAGGATCTCAACCGTTGATCGAGAGGATAATTCTAGGACCATTGATCTGATCGAGGAGGTCAAGNGGACACGTGGCATGATTCTACGTATTTGGGGAGAAGGAAAAGGGTTGAGATTTCAGACCTCAGAAGCCCGGAATCTGAAGAGGATCTCAACCGTTGATCGAGAGGATAATTCTAGGACCATTGATCTGATCGAGGAGGTCAAGGACCCGAAGTGAGAGCACAATAATTGATTGGGGATATACATGTCAACATATCTTCCACTTCGAGAGATGCCCATTCAGTAGAGGAGAGAACTTAAGAATCGATATTCCCGAAGGCCGAACTCATGGAGGAGATCCTGGACATAGATTCAAGGGGTCAGGTGGCAATAAATATTCCACTCCAGAAGATTTTCATGCAGAGGAGAGTGGAGTTTGAGAATTGAAACTCCAGGAGGTCAAAAAGGTGGAGTCAACAACATCTGTTGATTCAAATAGGACTACATGTCGACATATCATAGAGATACGTGGAGAGGTGTGGAAGGAGGAAAGAAGAGAAAAATGGAGAGTGATAATAGCCATTGATCACAGGCATCACCAAAGGATCGTGATATCGACAATTGAGAAGGATTGCGGGGTCAGGACATGATCGGACAATAATAATCCTTAAGTAGGCTGCAATTTCAACCACGATTTTGGAAGGGAGATATGTGGCAGATGGTGGAGGATTACAGGGTGATAAGTGGGTTGGTTTGAAACCACTCTTGCCCGCACCCAAAATCACGCATTAGCATAAGGGCACAACCCAGGGACATATGAAGAAGGGGATAGTGAAAAATATCTAGCTTCCATAAATTGATAAGCATCCAGAGCGCACTAAGAGAGAATGTGCAGGTATCACATGACTTGCGCCAAAGGCGGAAAAGGGGTCTGTGTAAAATTAATCTGGGTTCGATCAGGAGCCCGAAGAGTCGATATGACTGAACACATGGAATGATCCATAGACTGGGAGGTCGCAGAACCCTAGGAGGGGAGGGGGGTTGCATCAATTGGTATCAGAGCACATAATTGATTTCTATAGGTAACAGAGGTAATCAGAAGATCGAGCCTTGCTTACAAACAATAGACAAAGAAGGACGATGAAAGGAGATGACCTGATAACATTAGGTGGTATCATAAACATGATTTTTCCTGTAGACAACAGGTGAAAGGGAGGCAAAGTATTGATATTATGTGAGAAGGTTGTTGCATGGACGCAACAACAAATTTTTAAACAGTCGGGTAAGCTGCGAGAGAAGATGGAGATGCTCTTGGATGAAGAGTGATCCATAGACTTTTTAGGAGGGCAGGTAGAAAGTGGAAATGGCTACTGAAGGCCATGGACATGGTTGAAGAGAAGGCCGCAAGAAGAAATGCAATCCAGAGATGGATCTGGAGTTCAATCAGATAAAAGCACAAATGGAGAAGCTTGCATTTAAAATGAAACAGGATGAAAAAGTGCATTGGGTGTATGAGTGGCCCATAAAGAAGAAGGCAAAGTGGCCAGTTAAGAGGTTGTTGGCCAAAGGACAGTGAAGGCTGATGAGAGTGTGGCGGAAGCATGTTGAAAACCTCAGTGAACCAGATGAGGAACTGATTCACATTTGTGAACCAGAGACTAGGATAAATCTCAGCAACGAGGAGAAAGAGAGGTCAGATGAAGATCTTGTAAACTACCAAGTGGGAGAAATTGGGATTTCAGGTTGTCAGGTGGGAAATGGAAAGAGATCAAGTGGAGATCTCGTATACTGCCAGAGGAGCAGTGCCGGAATTTCATATTACCAAGTGGGTAACGAGATGGGATCGGTTGATCTCATAGACTTCCAGGTGGGCAACAGAAAATTCCCAATTTTCCATGTGGGTAGGGAGGAAGAGATGAGACTGTCTGAAAGTCTCAGGAGCTCAGAAGTGAGTTCATGTCAGCAAGGGGCACTGATAGATGGAGATTCATGTGGATTTGAAGACCATGTGAATGAAGATAATGACAAGTTAAAAACTTTCACCATTCAGTAAGAGGATCAGAGAAGAATTATGATTATTGGAAGGATCAATATATTCCTACTGAACAACCAGGTAGAGGCCAATGCACATGATGAAAGTGCAGCAGAAGAAGAAAGATAGCCAGCAATGACTGCCATGATGAAGGAGCAGGTATCAGAATCTACCCAATTAGAAGAATAAGAAGAGAACACAGTTGAGATACTCACTCAATGGGACATAGAGTTGAGGATGTTGGAGGATTGGTTGGACAATCTAGAACCAACAGATGGCTTCCAGAAGACAGTCATGCAAAATTTAGGAAAAGATCATTCGACATAATTCCTCAAAATTTTCAGCCAGGAAACCGAATAAGAATTTCCTATAGCACTGGAGGCTGCAGCAAGAGAGGAAGTAGACAACATAGACTTTGCTGAGCTGCTTGAGAAATTTGAATCCCTGAAGAGAGGTAGGCACATCCAACAGGCTGAGTTGGAAACAGATGGAGGAGCATACCATCCAGATAAATGGTTGGAAGGAGTTGGAAACATGCGAGCACAAGAAGAAGCCAAGAAACAACTTAGTAATGAGACTGCAGGATTGGAATTTGTAGTAGAGTAGAAACTCAATGCCACAAGGGGAGATAAAGACACCATGGGGTATCGATTGATAAGGAAGTGTAGCCGAGAAGACTGCATAAGAATATCCATCCATTGTAGCAGTTGGACATAGTGATAGAGGAAATAAGGAAGCTGGTGTTGAGGTCAGTAGAAGAATTCAACAAAAGAGAGCTAAACAGAAGAGAGCCTGCCATAGCAGCAGGGAAGAATAAGAAGAAGGAGAAGAAGAAGAAGCAACAACCAAGAAGAGGAGGAAGAGGAACAGTCCAAGGGAAAGTTTTGGATCTAGGTGGATTTCAACACTGGAGAAGAGGAGCTCATGAGAAGGATCTCATTTACTTCCTAGAAGGGGAGTATGATGCAGGAGCATCGCTCCACCTCAGCAAACATGCCAACACACCAGGACACAAACACATAATGGAGAAAGAGAGAGACATTAAACCCCCCTTTTTTTTTAATTTGAAATAATCCTACACGGAGTTTTTTGTTGTAAGGTTGTAAATGTTAGGCCATTACTTTGTATAGGTAGTGGTTAGATTTCATTTAAAATGTTGCTTGTAGCAGGCCTAGATCTTGGTCAGGTATGGGTAAACATTTATGAAAACTTCAATGTAATAGATGAGGTCAGGTGAGAGAGGACAAGCTCACAGAGCCTCTTTTGGTAAGAAAATATTGTATAAGATTTCATAAGGAAGATATGCAGAGAGTGATAGAGAGGTCTGGGTACAGAGGCCTGAGAAGGTAGAATATTTCTAAGAGAGAGAGAGAGAGCTTGAGAGAACTAGGACTTTGTTATATTCCAATTTTGTAAACATTTGTATAGACACACAAAGATAATAGAAAATCAGTTTTTCCTGCATATCGGGTGTTTATGTGTTTCATGAATGAATGCTATAGATAAAATAAGCTTTATTTATAGTAGGAATATATATTTCATTTATCTTCATTGAGTCTTTTAATATCATTCTGGAGTCTTTAGGCTATGCAAGGAGTGCACAATAGAACATCGGAGGTTCTATAGCCAACCTAAGGAGTGTGCATTTGAACTCTGCGGAGTAAAAAAAGAACGTGTTAGGAGGGCGCACCAGAGAAATCACAAGCTTAAGAGGAACCCCAAGGTTACTGATTACCTTAGAAGGGGGGGACTATGCAAGATAATCATAGAGAATTTTTTTTTACTGAGAACTCTATCGAAGCTCTGCCAAGTGGGCATTGAGCCGGTGCAAGTGGGCACAGAAGAACTCATGTCGAATTCGGGAGAAACAAAGTTACTAAATAATCTATGAGGAGAATCTCTGCGAGGAGTGCATTGAGCAGAAGGACGCCAAGAGGGCGAGAAGTATTTCTTGTTCAAGAAATCCTTCGGATCTGATTTTGACGAAATCCCGAAAAGACAAGGTGTGCATGGGGGATCGTAACCTTCGGGGAGGTCAATATCAGAAGGGATAACGTAGATGTTGCGAAAGAGTCGGACTTATTCTAAGCTCGAAATCTCAAAGGAGGGATAATGCTACAAGAGTGAAGAGATACCAAGAGTTGGGTTCACGGGAAGAAGTTCAAAGGCCGAGACCTTTCGAACATTGAAAAAATATTCTAAGTCAGGAGAAGGTGGAAGCTTAGGAGGAGGAGTGACAACAACTGTCTGATCAGTTGTGGAGAAGAACATGGACCATTAGATATACACCCAGGCAGAGGAGAAATGAGTTTAGGGTAAACAAATCTCAGTTGTTAGATCTGAGCACGTGGATCAACAACCATTGGATCAAGAGTAACGTGCATGGGTTTTAACTCTTTGGAGTGCACAAGAGAGAGGGTTTTGAAAAGTCGTGAAATCCTGACATCATCAGAACCATCCATCGGAAGGGACGCGTGGTGAGCAATCAGCATTTCACTGACTCGTGATTCAAAGAAGTCAAAGGGTAAATTCATGAAACTCGCGAAACGCGAAATCGCAAAAAGATCCCAGCCATTGATTGAGAAGAGATATGGACCGTTGAGTGTCCAGGGAGAATTTCAACATTTCAGGGATCGAGAGAACACAGGTGAAGAGTCTTTCGACTTCACGATATGTGAAATCCCAATGAGATTTGGACCGTTAGATCCAGAGGAGCATGCGCCATCAGATTTGGGCACTTCGAAATATCGGAATTTTGGAAGTCGGGGATGTGAAGGAAGTTGTGACTTGGAAGTCACAAGTTCGCGAAATCCTAATTCGTGAAAGGAGAATTTGGATCGTTGGATTTAGAAGGGATATGTGTCAATGGGCTAGGAGATCAAGAAGGAGGCAGAGGTTAAAAAGTTGTAACAACCGAAGCCTGAAGACTCAAGAGCATCGATCTTCGAGGGGACACTTGTCACTAGATCATGAGCTTCGGGGAAAGTTATGTTGGAGTTTCAGTTTCGAGAACTGAAATATACAAAGCCTAAAGAGCTGAAGAGCCAAAGAGTTGGGGAGCCGAAGAGCCAAAGTGCCAAAGGCTAGAGACATTCTGAGTCGTCAGATCACCCGAAGTGAATCTGAGTCATCATACTAGGAGAGGAGACGTGGTGGAAATTTGTGAACTCTGGGTAAAGTTCTAGAGTGATTCATAGCCGTCGGATTTAAGAGGACACGTGACAGGATTCCGCGTATTTGGGGAGAAGGAAAAGGGTTGATATTTGAGACCTCAGAAGCCCGGAATCCAAAGAGGATCTCGACCGTTGATCGAGAGGAGAAATCTAGGACCATTGATCTGATCAAGAAGGTGAAGGCCTTGAAGCGAGAGCACAGTTGTTGATTGTGGATATATGTGGTAGTTGATCTTCCACTTCAGGAGATGCCTAGTCAACAGAGGTGAGAACTTGAGAATTGATATTCCCGAAGGCTGGACTCATGAAGGAGATCTTGACCATAGATTCAAGGGGGCAAGTGGCAACAAATCTTCCACTTCAGAATATTGTCACGCAGAGGAGAGTGGAGTTTGAGAATTGAAACTCCCAGAGGCCAAAAAGGCGGAGTAAAAAATAGTCATTGATTCGAACAGGACTACGTTTCGGCAGATCGTAGAGATCCTTGGAGACGCGTGGAAGGGGGAAATAAGAGAGGAACAGATAGCGATAATAGTTGTCGATCACAGGTAGTGCCAAAGGATCGTGCGATCGACGATCGATAAGGATTGCAGGGTTAGGACATGCTTGGATGATAATAATCCTTGAGCGAGCCACAATTTCAACCATGGTTTTGGAAGGGATATACGTGATGGCTGGAGGAGGATTGTGGGGTGATAAGCAGGTTGGTTTGAAAGCACTCTTGACCGCACCCAAAATCATGCATTAGCACAAGGGAACAACCCAGGGACATATGAAGAATGGGCTAGTGAAAAGGATCTAGCGCTTGTAAATTGAGAAGTGCCTAGAGCGCATTGAGACAGAAGGTGCAAGTATCATAGGACCTGCGCCAAAGGAGGAAAAGGGGCTTGTGTAAAATTAATCTGGGTTTGATCAGGAGCCCGAAGAGTCGATACGACTCAACACTTGGAACAATCTAGAGACCGGGAGGTCGTAGAACCCCAGGAGGGGAGGGGGGCTGCATCACTTTGGCCCATTTCGATCAAATTCGTATTGTTTTAGGGTTGATTATGGTTAACCCTGAATGAAGGTGATTTTTGAATAGAAAAATTCTTCATTTGCAAATATGAAATCATATTTGGATACCCATTTGAGAGTTGTACACGCGTACTTCTTGGGGGCCGTTTTCTCAATTTTAGGTCATTTTATGGCCACTTTCCACTAGCCAGAATGAAGTCAAGGCGAAAGATGTGAAATTATCGGTTTACAAATATAAAATATTTTTTTGGTAGCCATTTGGGAGATGCAATTGATTAATTTTAATCAATATATTAAAGATTAATTGATTAATTAAATCATTATTCAGTTTTTCAATTAACTTTCATTCCTTTTTTCAATGGTCATCTTATTTCTATCGTCCTATTTATTTTCATTTCAACAATTAAAAAAAAAAAGCATTTCTTATAACAAACAATTTCATCCAAGTGTGAGAAAATGACAAAACATGTTACTTAATACATGGTATTATTCATTTAACCATTCTTAGTAATCATGTATTTTACATGAGCTAGTTTAAAATACCCATTCCACATTCACTCTCCCGCACTTACTGTTTTCTTCAATTTTTCCAATTTTCAAAAAAAGCCCAAATTCTGGCTTGGTTGAGGTGGAAGGCAAATAACAAATGCATGGTTTTTAGCATTATTAAAGAGAAAGAAAATCTACGTGAAATTGGTTGCCAAGGCGATTGGCATTTTCTTTGGGTTTTCGATCAACTTTCTTAGTTTCTATGATTGGGGAATCAGGGTTTTGGATCAACGTTTCTCATCTATTGGGTCTATTAACTTCATCCTCTTCACACATAAGCATCTTCTTTGCACCGTTGTTTTATCTTTGCAAAGAACCCGATGGAATCAAAGTGGATGTTCACTTGATTGAATGGGGCCAATTATAACGTTTGGGTAGATCAAATGACTGCCCTTCTCTGGAGCAAGGGTTTGTGGATGTACTTGGAGAAACTTGTTCCTCCTAAAACTGATGACATCTATGGACTCATACACCTGAAGAAGGATGAATCTTTCGGGATAATTTCCTTAACATTGAACCAACTCTGATTCATCCCACCAAAGATGACAAAATCGTGAACGAAATCTGTGATGACTTCAAAAATCTCTTTGAAACAGTAAATGTTACTCAAGTGAGTAGACTAAAAACTGAGCTCTCTAATCTCATGATGGCTGTCTTTTACAACATTGAGGAATACATTGCAAGCTTTAAAAACCTAAAAGAAAATATCATTACATCAAGAGGTAAGTCAAAATCAGATTCATAATATGTAGTCATTGTCTTGAATTATCTCTCTCCAATGTTCAAACCATTTGCTATCATCTTTAATAGAATACCTCTATTTATGAAGGGTTACAAGATTCCCTCTTTTGAGGAGGTTTTCTCTAGCCTTATCTAGCATCAAGTCATATTGAGGAACATGGAATAAGGAACATGAGATAAGTAACCCCGTCGTGATTAAGGCCATTCAAATGTCATCTCTACACCTTCTAATGAGTTTGAAAGGATAAGGGGGGAACCCAACCAAGGATGAAGCCTTTGGAAAGTTCAAAGAATTTAAATCATCAGTGGAAAATCAAAGTGAGAAAAATATCAAGTGTCTCAGCACTGATCGTGGAGGAGCATATACTAGAAAAGATTTTAAAACATTTCTAATCTCTCATTGCATTTCTTGGCAAATAACTATTCCTTATGTCCACATAGAATGGGGTAGTTGGACGAAAGAATAGGACTATTACAAAGATGGCTAGATGCATGCTTCAGTCTAAGCAAATGGAGCTCAAACTTTGACTGGAATTAGGTTTTTGTTAAGTTCACATCGTGAATTGAACTCCTACACGTTTTGTTCAAGGAATGACCCCCAATGAGAAACGTTTTGGAGAAAATTTTAAAATTTCACAATTCAAAATTTTCAGATCCATAATGTTGATAAGAAGTGGAACAAATTGAAGCCTAAAAGTCACCACTGCATTTTGGTGGGCTACAACGAAGTATCAAAAACATATTGTCTATACAACCCTTCTACCCATAAGGTGATTGAATGCCGAGATTTTATCTTTGATGAAGTAGTTATTCATGGTTTTCTAGGTTCTTTACCACTGCTTACAGATGATTTTTATTTGTCTCATCATGTTTCGAGTGCTCCTTCAAGCACACCCCCTTTGGTCATCGGGTAGACAAATGTTTCTCATTAAGTCCTTACTTATGACTTGTCTAAAACCCAACCCTTCTCATCTTATAGAAGTCTCTCATCCTATAATTAGTGCTCCTTCCAGTACGCCTCCTTTGGGGACTGATCACCCAATTGTTGCTTAGTTCCCCTAAAGATTAACCAATTGTTGTTGAAGGATGTAATAAACATAAACAATAAATATAAATATAAATAAATAATTGAAAGGACACATCAAAATGAAAAGTCATGTCTTAACAAAAGGACATGATTCTTAGTGAAAAGACACTTACTTAGATATTAATACAAAGCCCTCATTGTATTCATTCATATTCTATCATTTCATATATTCTTATTCAATATATTATTTGATTTAGATAGATTTCTTTATATTCTTCCAAATATTTTGGATATTTCGTGTATGAACCAGCTTAATTCATCACATTTAGTATCAGAGCTTTGTTTTCTAATCCTAACCATTCACCACACATTATCAAACAAAGTTTCTCGAATTTCTTGGTCATTGACCACATCAAGCCTTTCGCCCCTTCCAATTTAGAATCCGATTGAATAAAAAATCTATTCCATTGGAAATTTGAAGAGGCAATCCACCATTTAGACAAAACAAAATATTGACTATGCAAGAACTGCTCAAATTACATAATTATAAGGTAAATTGATCATTCTGTAAGGGAAATTAATTCTGCAAGGGGAATTAATTGTTGTGCAACGAGAATTATAACTTCAGTTTTACAAGTTTCATTTCAAGCCGCCAATTTCTCTATCACTCCAATAGCAGTTTTCGTCCCACATTAACTCACATTTTGTTGCCATCTTCTACACCACTATTTGCAATATTTTATTGTTGTTCCAAGCCACATCAAACACCATCGAGCCGCCATTAATCTGGCCAGTCAACCTGTCAACGAGTGGGTTTTGACTGTTCAGTTTGTGACCTTCGTGAGCCAATTCACTAGTCGGGTATTGCGCCCCTTCAAGGTATATCGACCGACAACTTCAAACAATATATATTAATTATTCCATGCAATGTATCATTAGGTCACATGTTACCAAGAAATATTGTATTTTTTTGGGTGTATTCCATTTGGCATAAGAAGTAACCTTGTATAATATTTTCATAAGTCAAGCCATGACTTGTCTAGAGGCATGACTATATAAACTCATTGCCCTATTTAATAAAGTAGTCTTATTTTGAGTACAAAAAGAATATCAAGTAAAATTAAAAGAAATCTATCGGATTATTAGAGTCCATGAAGCCTTTTATGTGGAGTTAATTAAACCTACTTTGACAATTCTAATAAGCATATCGTATATAGAGGCACATTAGAGTGAAGTGTTAAAATAAAGAGAATAAAAAAAGGATTCTTTTATATATATATATATATATAAATAAATAAATGAAAAAAAGTTTTTTTTCATAAAGTTACCAACGTCAAGGTATTAAGGAATCATTCAAAAAGCTATAAAGGGGTATTATAAAAATAATACCTAATTTTAAGTGAAATAATGTGGTATATTAAGGAAGCTATTGAAAGGAGTTAGTGAAACACATCATTTTTTGTGGAACCTTTGGGTTAGTATGTCAAATGATTATTTAATAAGAAGTTGGAATTATGGATTCCACACAGAATTATATTTTTTTTTGGCAAAATATCCTTTTTGTGCAAATGAGTTTACATGTCCAAAATCATTCAAGAATCAAAATGTCATTTGCTCATATTGTTACAAAACTTTTACTTTCATCGAATATTAAAGTGACACACAAATACAATCGACGAAAATATCTATGAAGATATGTGAACAACTAGATAGAATTACAGAGAAACTTGAGCAAACTAAGATTTATCAAGATAAGGAATGTCACTTCAAACTAAAATGTGACATTGACAAGGAGGAACATGTAGCTCAAGAATCAAAGGAAACAAAATCCAATTTTCAATTCAAGCACCAAACACCGCCCCTACAAGACACCACAATCCAATGTACACAAAAATTGCAGTTGGAAGATCAAGAGAACTCATGTATAAAAACAATGAGAAGACAAAATAGCCAAACTTCAACAAAACAAGAAGGTATCAAAACATAAATAAAAAGATCTCGAGGATATTTTTTACAAAGAATTAACAGAAAAGGACCAGGAGATTTGTTGCCTAAAATACCACAGTAAACAATTACTTGCACAAATCAAGAAGATAAAGGTTACGAAGTAGTATAATAAAAGATTAGAAAAAGAGAAGGAAGATCTCAAGAAGGAATTCAAGAAGAACCTCTCAGAAAATTAGGAAGAGAATTATCGCTTAGAGAACCTTAATCGAAGGTTTCTTGAGAAAATCAGAGGGCTAAAAGAGGAGGAAGCAGAGAAGCAAGACATGAAAAAAGTTGAAAAATCAGAAACTGAGGAACTTGTTGAATTTTCTGATTCTCAAATCTTATAATTATTGTTCTATAATTTCAATGTGAAATTTCCTTTCATGCCACAATTATCCAAGAATAACTAACTATACACTGAAAATCTCAACTATTACAATGCAACGGAAATAACAAGATCTAGAAATATTAACCATGCACAATAGACACAAGAACACAATAATTTATCTTGGGAAACCCATCCGTGGGAGAAAACCCAACAACCTTTCTTATAGAAGAATCAATTCAAGAGTTTACAAGTTTATCACCATCAAAATAGAATAAGAGATATCAAAGAGTCACCTCCCAAGCCCAGCGCAACTCCCAACTGGTAGCACAAAAGATAGAATACTAAGAACTTCAAGTTGCAGCAAATTTTACCCCAAATAAGACCTCCTTAAAACTAGCACCTTCTTTCTTGAGTGAGAGATGAGTGAGTGAGTGTGTCAAGTAAAATGAAATGAACCTTTATTTTTATTTGTCAAGTCACCTGTCTTTTTCATGTGGGGTTGACTTCTCTTCTTGGGTCTTCAATTGCTTCCTGGGGTTTATTTAATGGTCAGATGGGCATCGTTGTCCTTGTTAAGTCACATGATCAAGGATAAAGACTATGCTTGGTCCATTCTCCTTAGCCAAGTCACATGGAAAATTTGAGGAGAATGTGTGTCCAATGCTGCCCAAAACATCAACACTCCCTCTTAGCGAGGGAGACATTTTGCATCACGCCAAACTTATCCTTGAAGTACTCAAACTTTGCCTTCGACATAGGTTTGGTGAGAATGTCTTCAATCTGCTCATCTATGGATATGTACTGGAGCTTCACTACTCCCTTCTGTACCATGTCTCTAATGAAGTGGTATTTGATCTCAATATGCTTCGACCTGTCATTAAATACTGGATTTTCTGAAATATTGACACAACTTTGGTTATCACAATGTATCAAGGTCGTCTCTAGTTGTTGATCAAATAGTCCCGCAAGTATTTTTCAGATCCATATTGCTTTACGACTTGCGACACTGGTTGCGATATACTCTACTTTTTTTGTACTGAGTGCTATAGAATTTTGCTTCCTTCTAATCCAGGATATCATAGCTGGTCCTAAGCTGAAGAAACACCCTGTGGTGCTCTTTCTGTCCATTGCACTCCCTGCCCAGTCAGAATATGTATATCCCTGCAGCTTCACTTCACCACTTGAGACATATCTAAGTCCATATCCAACTGTACCATGCAGGTACCTCAACACATGCTTTCATGCAACCCAATGGTAGTGTCTCGTCTCTACCATAAATTGGCTCAAGTTGTTTACTGCAAAGAAAATATACGATCTAGTGTTAACCAGGTACATCAAGGATCCAATCAACTGCCTGTACATAGTGGGATCCACCAAATTTTAATTTGAAGTAGAATCACTCAACTTCTTCATATTTGTCTCCATAGGTGTAGTCATGGACTTGCAGTCCATCATACCGAGTCTGCGCAAAATCTCAACTGTATATTTTCCTTGTCCAAGGAATATATTGATTGGTCTCTTCCTTACCTCCAATCTCAAGAAATAGTGCATCAAGTCAAGATCATTCATCTCAAATTCTGAGGCCAACTCCATCTTACACCTGATAATGAGTCATTCTTCTCTCGTGAGGAACAAATCATCAACATATAGCACCAAGATCAAGGGATCGCCATCGAAAACCTTGTACTAAAGGTTGGGATTTGCATCACTCTTGGTGAACCCCAAGATCATCAAGTATCCATCAATCTGAGAGTACCATGCTCTAGGTTCCTGCTTGAGTCCATACAATGCCTTCTTTAATCTACAGATATGTGATTCCTTCCCATGTATCACAAAACCTTGAGGTTGTTCTATGTACACTTCTTCCTCAATCACACCATTGAGGAATGTGGTCTTTACATCCATCTGATGTAATTTGCAACCCATAACTGAAGCAAGAGAAATAATGGTCCTGGTGGAAGTGTACCTGGTGACTAGAGAAAATGTCTCTGTTATTGCACAAATTGTAGGTTGGGAAAAGCTCGACCCAGTCCACAAGATGTGTATAACTACATGATATTCTACCCACTGTCACCTTAGATAAACCCTCCCCTCGTTTTATTGAAGGAGAAATCCTAGACAAGGGGGGAATCCTGGGTGACCCTAGGGGGAAATGAGATGGAAAGTGGAGTAATGGAAGATGATGCCCCTATAAGTCAATCTATGAGATGGAAGATGGTTTGGAAACAAGTCTTGGAAATGTTAATGGTTTCCAAATGATTGAGTACCTGCAGAAGATAGTTATACCTTCCCGAGACAAGAGAAAGACAAGTGTACAAGAACAACATTCCAATGAACAAGCAAGTGAAGCTTTCTGCCCTAAATTACAGTAGTAAACAAATGTATATATCAGCAATGAAATCAATTAATTACTGTAGAAATAACCATCAAAATTGTCAAATAATTATTGGAGAATGAAGCGCTAAACCAATAGATAACTTTCCAATACTGAAGCACAAACTTTGATGGTGAAATAGGGTTGTTAGATAGTGTTTTCAGAGAATAATTGTAACAGCCAAGTGTCTATAGCAAATATTTTCTACAAAATAAAGTTTCAACAACAAAAATTAGTAAATAATCCAACAAAAAGTTAACCAATAAGTAGTAGAATGATAATAGTGGCTTACAAGAAAATTTCTAGGTTGAAATGCAAGTTAAAGCAATAAATAAAGTATGTTTTGCTTCAATCCTAATGGATGTAGCTTTTGATTGATATTGCTAGATCGAAGGGAAGTAGTGAGTGATAGGCGGGTGAATGATAACGAGTGCAGCCCTGAACTAGTAAGTGTATCATTGACGTGTAACCACCCTATATGGGTCTTACAACTCAAGAACTAATAGACCAATCAAGACACCCTAGTGGCTTTAGCAAGATTAAGACATCAAGAAAATATTCCAACTTGAACAAGATCAATATCTTTCAAAATCATGTTTACCAATGCAAGTAATTTATTTCTACAATGCAATAACTGATTAGTGCCTTGCCAAATGGGTTATGGAATCTTATTGTATTAGGTTAGGTCTACTACTCAAGGGGTGTAAGCCCTTTTACTCCCTTGAGAAAGTAACCCTAACAAGGTAAAATCTAGGAGGGTGGAAGGCCTTTTACTTCTCCTCGCAACCTTTGCAATAGATTTTTCAACCAACAACAATTATAAAACTTGGTGGAGGGTATATGCCCTTATATTCCTCCAAGGAGCTAGCCAATGACAACCATGGAACAAGAAAGAAGAGCTAACGAAATGAAAATTTTCCTTACCAATTCCAAGAGCATGCAAGACAAAACCCTAGTTACCAAGAATTTTCATCACCATAGCAAGATAAAGAGCCTCCAAGAGATAGCGAACCAATTTACTCCATAAGATAAATGATAACCATAGCATAAGAGAGAGAGAGAGTGATATTGTCAAAGAGGGGTGCAAATTTCAGCGAAGTAGCTCTTCTCATGTGAGAGAGTTATATGTTCAAATGAAATGAAAATGATCTTTATTTATAAAAAACTCCTAAAAAGTGTTTTTCCACATAAAGTTAGGGTAAACCACAAAGTAAGGAGGCCAACCCCCTTTAGTTTTACCCTTTACAAAATATTTTAGTTTGCACATGAAGAAAACCCTAAAAAATGTGACGCCAACTCTCTCTAGGGTGATGTTTTGACACTTTAGCAAGTTATTGAGCAAAGGGAGGAGGCCGTTGGGCTTCCTAAGGCTCCTTCTTCATGTTCTAGGATCATCTCTGTGATGCAAAAGGTATTCCTCCTCCAAACATTCCAAGTGTCCATCAAAATAACATCATCACCACCAAAACCCTAGCCCTAGGGTGATGTCAAGCCCTCCAAAGTGATGTTTTATCCTCCAAAGGAAAATCGTTGGGATTGCAAGGGCTAGGAGAGATCCTCCAAGGTCTCTTATTTTTCCTCTAAAGGAAACATTCCTCTCATGTACTGCCCCAAGGTCTGGGATATGGCATCCAAACGGTGGGCTTCCTGCTCCAATGGAGGCCCAAGTTGGGCTTGTTCCTACGAGAGACCCTCCAAGGTCTCTTCCTTTTCCTCTAAAGGAAAAATTCCTCTCCTTTACTGGCCCAAGGTTTGGGCTATGACATCCAACCGGTGGGCTTCCTACCCCAATGGAGGCCCAAGTTATGCTTGTTCCTCTGAAATGTCCATCAACAAGGTCCCGTGAAGATAGACAAATACACCCTCCAAGGATCTCAAGTCAAAGAATCATGGAAAGTAAAATCACATTTAATATAGGAACCATCTAAGAATTACATCACAAACTACCTCATCAAATTAAACAAATTCTCAAAGACCCTATGCAATTTGCCAAGTTTAGGTATGGGAGGGTTGACAAGGTGACTTATTGGGTGAATCATTCCTTAAGTCAAGAAGTGTTTACTAGGTGGAAACCTCTCTAAGTAATGTGGAGAAGATGAAGTGGATGGGGGTAAGACTTTTGGTCATGGGGTTCATGACATACAAGGGTTCATATTGTCTCATTTATGGGTGCCTTTGTAGAGGGTGTGATGCACCTTCGTTTTCAATGCATCCTTTTTCCAAGCCCATTTATTGCCATTAATAATTTAGAATGTTTCCAGGTTGCAGATTCTACCTAAGAATAAAAAACATTGCCCACCTTGACTCTAACTTGGTCACGCTATGCTTCCCTAAGTTGAATACAATGTGTGGGACTTCTACCTAAGCATGAAAAACATTGCCCACACATGTTCTACCTTGGTTGTAATTTTTATATTTTAATTTTTTGCAAGTCCCATCAGTTTCTTACGAGAGACATTTCATTGTCCTCGGGATCCCTGGGTGAGAATATAGAAGGTTTATGATTGGATTTTATCTTTTTCTGGATACAAACCTTTGGGCCTTCATCCCTTTTTTCACATGAAATGAGGTACAATCCCTTCTTGGGTCAATACACCCGAAAATCCCAAAAGATAAGGGGACGAATAAGGGGTGAAGTGTGAAAAATGGTAAGTATGATCAAGAATGGCATGATGAATCGTCAAGGAGACCTCTCAGTAGAAAACACATCCCTAAGCGTGACCACTTACTAGGGCGTAATGTCAACCATCAAGGTGAAATAGGGAAAAGAACATAATTTCCAAGCAGACGTTCTATAATCAAAAGCAGGTTTAAATGAAAAATACTCAAATACATAAAATATTAAAGTGACACTTACCACAATACCTAACTTGTACCTCATGGAGCAAGACCCATCGTCTTCCAGAAGCAATTTGATGTGGTGATTCCATCGTCACAAATCTGGGATGTGTGGTGGTGAAGTGGGTCTTTGCCTGTGCACGCGGACGTTGTCAGTCATCTGTCTCTCAGTACTCCATGTCTGCAACTAGAGGGACTCGAGACATCATATCCTTAGTTATCCCTAGAAATTGGGGATAGCAATATATTCATAATACACTCCCTCCTTCTGGGATAACCCTCTTGCCATAAACTTGGTTTTGTACTTTTCAATGTTTCCATCTACTGCATGCTTGATTTTATAAATCCACTGGGAAGTTACTACTGGAGGGAGGCCAATTAGGTTGTGAGGTTGGCTTCCAAGGTGTTAATGTGGGAATTGGTGGAATCCATCTAAGATGTGAGATGTTCGATGGAGACATGGGCTTGATTGACGAAATTTTGGAGATCTTGGTTGCGAGTGGTGGTCATTTGGAGAGGGGAAGTGCAGGTAAGGAAAAAAATAGGTGGGTGGGACCACAAGAAAAAAAACACTTAGAAGTGATAGGTACCACAACGATCAGTGCTTAAAGGGAAATATAATGGGATAGGCGGAAAAATAGGGAAACTGGGAAGGGGTCGGGTCCACTGAAACAAAAAGGATTAAAAATCAAGGGTATGACTGTGATTAGGGAAAAAAGGGGAATCCAATGGAATATGTCCCAAATAAGTGTGTCGGCGGGACCACTATACTATTTTTTTTTTTACTCCTGCGGAGTTATACTCCGGCCTAAAGAATACTGCAGTGACGAAATTCCCAAATGCTTAATAAGAAGAAATGTGTAGTAATTTTGCAGCCAGAATGTAAAAGACAATGTAGCACAACAATAGAGTTTCTTAGTTCTATTTATGTTTCCTTCCCAAGAGTTAGGGTATTCAAGGGTTATATAGACAAGGGTTTTCCCTGTGCTATAGCTCTCTGATATACATTATGGATCCAACAGTAGTACTTAGACCAATATCTTAGGGCACCAACTAAGGAGGCTAGACCGTACGCTTAGTCATACTACCCGACTACCAAGGTAATAGAGAGTATTTTCCCGAGTGTCATTATCGGTGGCACTATAGCAGTCAGGTGGCCAATCGGTTTATCTACATAGGGATTCAGGAGATCTAGGTCGATCCATATACATGTGTTGTCTGGTGCGCTACCACTTAAAGGGGTACCCACAGGGGTTACAAGGGTGGCCAAGAGATGTGCGCTTAAGTACCACTTGTATTTCCTACGTGTATGAATCTTTGACCGTGGGTTTATGTGTGTAACAACAGATCCTTGTAGCTTAAATACATTGTAATATGTCTCTACCCTGAAAAAAAAATTAACCCAAAATTTTCTGCTAAGGAAAGTGCTTTGATACCACTTGTAATATTCAAGATATAAAAATTATGTAGAAAATACATAAATATCTAGAAATGGAATATGAACAACAATATAACCAGAACAACACCTTGATAATACAAAAATGATAGCAAAATAACACTAGAAAGAGCACTTTGATTACTGAGAGCAATGTTCATTTTCCTCTTCGAGGGGGAAACCTCTAACAGAGAAGAGCTCTATTACAATAATATCCAAGACAAAACTTCTCATACCCTCAAATCCTATTTATACTAAATATGTCTATCAAAAGAATAATCTAGAGGAATATCCTTCTAGAAGCAGAAGCTTCTATTAGGTCTTCTTACATTGGACTTATTCTTCCTTATTGCTAGGCCTTATTAATATTGACCTTTATTACATGGAAATATATTATTCTACCTACGTGAGGGGTTAGGTCCCTAACACCATTGTTAGATCCAACATTCAACATTACTTTCAAAGTCCTTCACTCGATCTAACGATCGATGGGACTTCAGTACTTCGATTCTCCAGGACTCCGGGTTATAGCAGTTCTATAAGGGTTCAATTTTCTCAGAGTTAAACTTCCTGAAGTGGTCAACGTCGGATGAACCTGACTAATGGTTGAGATTTCACCTGAGCCTCCTATCAGATCGAATGGTTGGCAAGACTTCACAAATTCATCCTTTTCACACTTATTCCTATCTCCCATAATCACTGAAGCGAAGAAATTCCAGAGTGTTTCATCTCCTTCTCGACTTCTATAAATGGTTGACGATCGACAAGTTCCATCTGACGGCTATGAGTTAATCTCTCCCAGCCTCTGGTTTCACCTTTATTGATGGTCCCCATTCACCTTCCTTCCGATCTAGAGATCTAGAACTCCTTGATTCCACAGTGTTGATTGCTCCCAAATTCAAAATGGAACTATCAAAATTCTACGATCCTTTATAAAGGATCTTTGTTTGCACAATGCTCTGGGTTCTTCATGATATTTGCAACACTATCTCTCCTAAGATTTAATATTTCAAGTACATATTCATTCTTAACCATAATACCCTATCCAACAGTTCTGGCCCATACCAGTCTGGTGTTTCATCTTGAAGCTCTAATACCAATATATAATATACACAACCACCCACAGGCTGAGCACGCTACTTCAAGCCTGCTTCTGGACTAATTTCGATTTCTGGACAATTTTATTATTATTATAGATGCATGAAATATTCACATGAATAGATAAATATTCAAGCTACAATATAAAATAAATGAACCATATGTCATGCACAACAATAACCAACAAGCATGCATATTATGGATACGAATTTCATAGATAAATAAATACACAACGGAAATAAATATACAGGTAAATGAAACCATGAAAGAGAGCACTTATATTTAATGAAACGAATCACCAACTAGCTACAGACCAAGGATGTTCCATCCAATCATAGACACTGTTGTTCCAAGTCTCAACAACAATGTCACCCTTCAGCCAGGGCTATGAGTCCACAAGGACAGTTCCAGAGTGTCACTCATCTTCCCAAACCCGTTAGCACTCAAGCTCTCACAGGTTTCTCAACACACAAAGAACAATCCAAAGTACACAAACTCTCTTCTACCCAGCCTACACAACCTAAGAGAATGGACCCCCTTCTCTACCACACAGTGCCTTAGGTTTTCCATCTCCTTCCACGGCTCCAGTGCATCTAGTCAAGAATATCCATGCTATGACTCTCATGATTTGTAGCTATGATAAAAATGAACACATGCCAAAGCATCTCAGACATGTAGGCATTAATTCATCGCTAGAATACACCAACAGTCTTTACAACCAACAAAACCATGGCTCCTCTCAACAATTCGTTTTCCTTTCCCAAGCCAAAACATGAATGAGGAAAGACGAGTGGGTGCAAGAATGAGTGGAGAGAGAATAGAATGAAAGGTGTGAACAATGAACAACAAACAATGAGTGAGTGAGTGAAAGAGTGTAGAAGAAGCAACCCCCAAATAACCCATAAGATGGGTTTATATCTTTACTTGCAAATCAAGAACCACATGGCCTTCCTCAAGAAGCTCATGTAACCACTCCTCTCCATTAAGAAATTATGGGTAGATAAAATATAAAATAAATACTTAGCCCCTCAAGCCCCCTCTCTTGTGGAATCATAGACCCCTATAACTCATGTCCTTGTCCATCTAGCAATGAATGATTTATTTATTGTTAATAATGATCAAAACATTACATTTCCTAGGAACATTGTCCTCTTTTAATTGTTTAGGCACTCTAGCCTTTCATAGATTAACAAAATACATTATTTAATACGAGGCTAAAAAACTTGGGGTATTATAGGCTTCATCACATATAATCCCATGGTAAAATACCATGGGATCATAAGCCACCAATGGTAAAACCATCATTGACTGTATCAATTTTATCTTATATACTCTATGACCAAGTTTAGGTTAACCCAACATTGATCGTTGATCAATCCAATTTTTAGTAAATTCTCTTTACTGGCCCATAGTTGTTTATTTAACACTAATCGCATCCACCCCATGTTCCATACCATTTAGTGTGATGGAGTGATATCCAATAATGTTTTTATGCCAAAGTTATCTATGACAATTCTTATGAGCCATATCCTAATCTTGTTTGGTGAAAAATTCTTTAGACTATCGAACACACTCCACACAAAGGTCTTATTAATTACTGCTACCTTAATGTCAAAGTCCTCCTTAGTTATCAAATGATGGGGGATATTTACCTACCCCCCATCAAATTTTATTTACCAATTTTCTGAGAATACAACATGCCCCCTTCTATCACCTAATTCTACATTTAGATGTTACATCGATGAACTTTCAAACTAGGGGTATGCATGCCTAAATAGGTTTTATATCCATATGCCCATTTTGCATGTGACAAAAACAAAGCTCCATAAAAATATTAATTTACAATTGTATGCCAGAGCATGTGATACTATGAAACACCAACTAGCTTCATTACCAACATCCCTCTTGATCCAAATACAATTAGTTGAATCAAGCACTCCTTAACCAAGTACTTCTTCCTCAATTTTCTTTTTTTTCAATGTTTCACATTAATCCTTGTAATGCATTTCCATGTACCATTTTACCGTGATCCATATACCCATGAACCATTCTTCATTTTGTGTCTCCCATTATCCCAACATCATACCGCTCTCATGAGAGAGTCCAGGTCAACTCATGCTTTGATACCACATGTTAATTCTCGGAGAGAGAAATAATAAAGACAACACAAAATTCATGCACATAGAAATACCAAGAAACACATACATTCAATGTTTACCCTGGAAACCCTTAACTGAGAAATCCAACACTCGAGATATATATCTTTATTGACATTATCCAAGCTGGCCAAACATCAGGCCACTTGAGGCATTTTACAATGGATTTATTCAAGCCTTTAAATAGGCTTCGTCACATATAATCCCATAAGAAAATATCATGGGATCGTAAGCCACCAATGGTAAACCCATCATTGATTGTATCAAGTTTATCTTATCTAATCTATTACCAAGTTAAGGTTAACCCAACATTGATCATTGATCAATCCAATCTTTATTAAATTATATGTGTGGGCCCATAGTGGTTTCCTCTTTAACATTAATCTCATCCACCCCATGTTCCATACCATGTAGTGTAATGGAGTGATATCCAATAATGTTTTTATGACAAAGTTATCTATGAAAACATTTATGAGACATATCCTAATCTTGTTTGGTGAAAATTTATTTAGACTATCAAACTCATTCAACACAAAGGTCTTCTTAATTAATTATGTTAGCACTATAAATTTGTTCGTCTAATAAAACAAATGACAGAGGTAACCTACAAACCAAATTTAGGTTTGATTTTGACCCTTCCAACCAGAGAGGGCTCTCTCAAACATGTAGAGACTGAAAATACTCAAAACGATTTGGAAATGGACACACAAAGGTCAGCTTATGCAATAGGATAGGTTTGTCTAGGTTTTTAAAAGGGTTGGTAGGACAAACAAGAGAAAGAAAACATTGGGAAATGGGGTCAAATCCTAAAATATACTATGAATATTAATACAACAAATGTACTCCTGAGGAAATGGAGGAAAAGTAAGCATATCCTTCAACAATAAATAGTATTTTAGATGATGGCAAGACAGAAAAGAGAAAATACCATTACAAATGAGAGCATCAAACAAAGATGAATTCACAGTTGTAACTTTAGAAGAAATAACATAAGGCTAACTACAATGAACAAAGATATTAACAGAGAGTGAATTCTGGACCTGTAATCATTAAACACAACAACTTCATTAACCATACGAAAGGAGCATCTATCAAGGATGAATTCCAACCATGTACTCTTAGCTATGCTTAGAATAAATAGCATAAGTGAAATGAATGTAAACTAGAGGAAAAAACACTAAAGAATACACCATGATGAATCTCGACTATCAAAAGCATTGTACTACTATATTAATTCATAAGTACATTCTGAGAAATTTACACACAGTCCCTTCGCCTTCCTGGATGAAAGTCCCCCTTCCTTTATGTACTCTTTTACAATGAAATATATATCACTAAAGGCCCATTCCAACTCACAATTTTGAACTCCAACCCCTTTCCCAAAATAGAATCAGTTACAAATAGAACATGACACGTTTTAACTGGTCTCCTTCTTTTTAGGAGAAAAATAGGCTTCAAAAATCCACCGGTAATTCTCAAACCGTAATATCTTTGTAAAGTCTGAGAATTTTTTTGTAGATGAGCTCGTTTTGAAGAAACATATCTCTCATTTTCTTGAAATTCATCTCCAACTGGCCGGAATATGTGTCACAAAAACATGTCTCGAATAGGAAATCATGATTGAAAAATATGGCTCCAATATTCCTTCAAATATCTCAATCCGTTACACCTGTGTGAAAAATGAACAAGGTTAATGTTCTTGGGTTCATGCTTGACAATAACCTCCTTTGAATTTTGAAAATTCATTCTGGTTCATCTGAAAATTGTCCTGTAAGTCTCAATTGCTGTAGAAACTGACTGCCACATCCTCTTTCCCAAATATTTTTTATCCTGTAAAAATAAATTTCCATATTTTAATTCATGCCCATGGTTTTGAAAAAACATTTATTGCTTGCTTCCCTTGGTTTTGAAAACCATGTCTTTTTTCCCCCAATTTACCATTTCACTGTGAAAACTATTTACCGGTTTGTTTCCCATGGTTTTGAAAACCATGTCTTGGAAACCATCTTAGTAAACTATGAAAATATCCCTTGATATTCCCCTTTTACTTATGTAAAAACTTTGGATAAACAATTATCCAAATCTTCTGTTCATGTGCATTTTCCCATTTAATTCTTTTCCATAACAATAAACATTAATCTCTCTGCTCTTCAAAATTTAATTTTTACCTCTGTGAAAAATTTCCACCATGAGAACAATTTTATTTATTGGAAATTCCATATGCCTTACATTTATGAAACCAAAACATATAATAAATGGTTACAATATTATTTTGGAACTTGGGAGGAGTGCTTTTAACCCACACCACTTTTACCCCCGAAATGCATCACGTAAGAACATGTGCTCCAACACAAAACAATGGTTTGGATTTCTGGACCACTTCAAATAATTAACCTCTGTTTACTTTCAACCCCCTAAATGTATATGCGCCCTCCATCCACCCTTTGAATTTTCCACTTAATTTGATATTCGTGCCCATGATTTGACATGAGGTCATGAATTAAATATTGGATTAAATATTAATATAAATATTTTAATATAAAAATATTTATATTAATAATAATAAACCCTTTTCCATTTTTCTAAGGACTTTGGGAATATGAGGTTTATCACATGACTTTGTGGATAGGATAAGGGAGAGTAAGCTTAATAAAAGGAATATTTTTAATCTTCAACGAGAATATGATAATAAGGTTAAAAATGAATGAAGTGATGGGACCACAAAATTTAGATAAGCATCAAGGCCAGATATAGGTTTGGGATATTTGCCAATTTTGGCTCATGGAGGACATGACTATTTTGTATGATTAGTCGAGTGAAGGATTTAGGTGATGGGAGCTTGATGGAGTTGGTGTTTTTTTTTTAAAACCTGAGTGGAAAGATAGCACCAGGACAAGATGCTTTGGAAAAAGTAAAACAAATTAGCATGTGCTAACACCTGCTACCTTAATGTCAAAGTCCTCCTTAGTTATAAACTCAGAATAAAAAATTAGTGAAGAAACTTCCAAATGATTTTTCATCTTGTCATCATTGAAGAACATGTAAATAATTGTTTCTCAATGCTATCGAAATATTTAATTGGTCCTCTGAGTATTCTCAACCTATAATTCCAACATTTTTTTATTGCAAGAAATATTTGATATGATGAAAGATTATATTTTCATATTTCAATAGGGGTCACAACTTTGACTTTTCCCATGAATAAATTAAAATAATTGTCATTGAATTAAATATATTTATCTATTTCAAAATGTAGTTTTTGTTTCAATGAAATAGTCTTACACCCTAGCACAAGAGTCCTATAAACAACATTCCAAATGTCAAAAAGAAATATTGATATGCCTTTCAAATTAGAAGCCATAGTTTTCCTTACTATCAAGATCAATTCCTCAAAAACTTTAACATTGATAATATCTCACGCTTATATCCTTGGTCACTTTGATCTTGTATATCTAATGGTTCAACCAACAAGAGTTGAGGATTCAAGATGTTATCACATTCAATCAGATTTTGTTGTAGGCCTTGTATTTACCTTTTCTTCTCATCCAAATAATGCTCAAGTGTATATTCGATAGCTTCATTTATTATAATATCTTTAGATGCATTCAAGTTTCTCAAATAAAGTTCAATGATTACTTTCATTATCATGCTCTCTCCATTTAATTTTACTCTAGAAACCATCAACTTATTTTTCTTTCTATCATAATTTGCATTGTGTAGGGTAACTAATTCATCTATAAATGTTATGAGATCTATTTCCCTAGCACTAATATCCTAAATATATTCTTTACTTCTCACAATAACCTTAATCCATGGATACATAATAGTTAAATCCATGTTTGTTTGGATTTCTACAAATGCATCCACTACCTTACCTTTGTTTGCAACACTAACAAGATGTTTATTAATTTTATAATAATTGGGTCTTTTGTTCTTGGAAGAAGTTCTAAATACATTCTCATTAGCTCGTTTAGTGTTCTTAATTTCATGACCTGCACCACAATTGCCTAAATTTCTATGAGTACTTTTGAAACTACCTCTAGTTTGTGAAACAATGATCACAATTTTATCTTCAACCATATTAGGGTATTTCCGTTTAAGGACATATGAAATTTGAATAATCCTTGCATAATTTTTAACATGGGGTTTCCACTTGCATTCCTTATCAACAATACTATGTAAAAAATTATCATGCAACTTGGGATTTCCTCTCATCATGATTCCATCACTCATACTCCCTAATGACTTCAACTTGACCATGGGTTTTGATATTCAAAGTCATGGATGGTTGATTGAGATTATGCTAAGACAAAAACAATATAAAAATTAAAGTATAGAAGAGAACATTTAAATACCGTGAAACCCAACTTATATTAATGAATAAAATAGGAAAACATTGTAGAACAAAAACTGGCTAGAATGGTGGTATATTATCTCTGAAGAGAAAGATATGTTGGATTTACATCACACTCCATTGCATGCTTAAAGGGCCTCATTCACCTCAATTATGTATGAGAGAGTGAGAGGAGAATAATTTCCATGATGACCGTGGGATAAAATAGTCTAAGTTTATAAAATTCCATAGGCATGCGAAACACTAGGATTTCTTGGGTGATCACCCATCCCAGTACCACTCTATCCTGAGCGCACTTAATTGTTGAGTTCTAATGGGATCCATTGCATTACTTATATTTTGTAGGAATGTACATAAGACCACTAGGAAATAATTACATGATGTCTATAATTAACAATTGAAGATGGAATTACATTGGATTCTCCATCAAAAGGGTGAATATCATGGTTTATCAACACTGTAGGCTCGAAAACATTGATTCAGTGGATCTCGGTGGATAATCAATGAGATCCATTTGGACCATCCGCCCCCATTAGAAATCAATGGTCCCCATTGCATCAAGTTCCCTCGGGACATGGGGAAACCTTTGTTGAATATGAACCTTGGTGAGCCACTTGAATTGCTGAAGTAATTGTCTTTCTTGTACTTGGTATTAGACTATTGAAGGATGTCATGAACCTATTTTTGGAGGTGTTGGATTTGTTCAAAAAATATGATTGCATAATATTCCTTGTTTTGAGTGCGGGAGGATTCTATCAGTGAAGATGTAGAAGGAAGATATATATCAAAGGGGGATAATGGCTAGAACCCCAAGCACACCTGAAAAGGGTTGTGGCCAATAGGGCTATGTTGAACATATTTAAATGTCTCATCCTTTGGAAGGGATATTCTATATATTGGACCATTGGGTAAGGGAGCATCGGGTACCAAGTCAATATAATTCTTGACTTGGTAGTGCAGAGGCACCCTTGTAGGTGAAAACATATCTTTGTGCTCCTCTACAATGTTGTCAACTTGTTTCTGTTGTATAGAAAGGTCTTATGCCAAGGTTGTAGTGGTCACAATGAATTTCTATTCACTGTCTCATTGGATATTAAAGAGGGAAAACTTTGTGGTATGATAGATTACGTTTTGACACTATTTTTCCAACATCAATGAAGTGGTAGTAGTAAGAGCTATCTCTAGTACCCTGTAGAGATGACCTCCTAGAGTAACAATGACACTGTGGGTTTGAGACTCATAGATAGCATAATGTTTCCACATATATGGTTTTCCTAAAAGAATATCATATACTTAAAGTGTGGAAACATCACATAGTACTGCGTCCTAGAAGGGCTTGATGCCATAGGATAGGCGACACTACTTGCTGACACATATGTCTTGTTGTTACAGATTTTGTGTCTTAAGGCTATAAAACACACCGTCTAGGCATCCAAATATGATAATACTTTTAAAACAAAGAAACAAAGAAAACTAGATCAGATTCAGTTTCTCAACTGTCTCTGTCTTGCTTCCCATTGTTCCTAGATGGTTATGTCACGTTCAATCGCTGCCCACGATCGTTCTAACTCGGTTCTATTTGTTGCAGTTTGTAAGATGGTGTTAAATAGGTTCAATGCAATGCTGGTTTGATCTTGTAGACCAGGTTCTACATTGGGTTGTCTACCGTTAGGAACTGTCATGGGTAATTGAGTTTTATGTGTTTGTGAAAGGGTTTTTTTGTGAATTTGTTACTTCATACATTCAGAGAAGATATGGGTAAAACAACTTTAAAACTTAAAACAGAAAAGTAAAGACACAATCAAGGCCGTTTCCTGGTTCAGTGACAATTAAGAAATTGTAAACAATGAAACATAACACAGAGAAATATAAAGCTTTAATCTGAAAAGAATCCTATATTCCTATTAACAATAATGAAAGAAACACAGGTTTTCTAACAAAAGAAAATATTAAGGAACAGAAGGTTACAGGTCTTAAAATTATTAAAATAATTCCAGAGGAAAAACTGTAACACATTCAACATCCAAACCAATATGATACTATAAACAACAATTGCATATAATTCCAA
>SNQJ01S0005917.1:94617-107469 GCA_010110895.2 Picea sitchensis | reverse complement strand
CACTCTTCCACGTGGGGGAGTGCAGAGGGGGGGTACCCCCTCTGCGGGGTCCGGGGGGCCTATCCCCCCGGTTGGGTGGTCTGGGGGAAAGCGGGGGTTCGGGGGCGAATCCCCCGAAGCAAAAATTGCCTTGTAAAAGTATATTGTAATTTCATTGTAAATCTGGACCGTTCATTATAAGGTCGCAGATCTAACGGTAGAGATTATGTTAGGGTTTTTTTCCCTAGAAGGCAACCCTCTTTTATGAGGGAAATGTATTGCGGCTATGGATGGTCGTGAATATTGTATTCTGAGAGAGGACTGTGAGAGAAAAAAGAGGAAGTTACAGCGGGTTTTGCTGTAGGTTGTATCCCTTCATTTTGCTGGATAATAATAAAGGAAGGACCTAGCAATTTCTCTGGTGGACGTAGCCCACACTGGGTGAACCACGTAAATCTGTGTCTCTCTTGTATTGTGTATCTTCTGTGTTTTATTTCCGAATTTGTTTTATTTTATTGCTTCGCGGTCCTGTTTTTCTAACAAATAAGGGTGTAGGGATGAACATGGATGATATGGATGGAGCATGGTGGATGATTTAGGTGGACGACCATGTGCACGGTTGATGATATCTAATACAAAAAATGAATTTTATAATGTTGATCTATAACTTCCTATATTTTATTGTATAGATTTTATTTGGGGATTGCCTTAATAAGTGGACAAATTCAACCTTTATGGTGAGTATATTTTTCGATGAGGAAAAAATCTTCCTCCAATCTACTCATTTTCTCAAAATTCTAATGATGTGGTTTATCTCAAAATGAGCCAAAACTCTCAATAAAAAAGTTCAATAATCAAAATTCCCATGTCTTTACCTATGTTTGAAATCAGCAATATGACTTATCAAAAGTATTAGATTATAAATTCCATTTCCAAGATCTCATATAGTGAATTGTTTACCTTTTGACCTTATTTTTCTTTAATTGTTTTTTAAAAGATTACTTGTATTGCCACACTGATGATGAGTCCAAAATATGGTACACTTTTTACAAAATAAGTTAGTTGTGTTACTATTTCCTTTCGTTGAGTCAGAGTGAGAAAAAATGCATAGTGTTCGTCTCTTGGAAAAAAATAGCAATTCCCAAATCACAAGAAGGATGGGGTCTCAAGAATATCTTTTTTTTCTTAAAGTATTTAGTTGATAAAAAAGTTTGGACTCTCCTCCAAGGTACCAAATTATGTGTGCATGTCATACAGGATAAATACATAGCTACATACTTGGTGGAGGACTAGGTTATTTGAAAACCAATTATCACATCATTCCCCCTGATTGGAAATTTCTTGGTATGGCATGTTGGAAAGGGAGATAATGTCCAATTAGGGTTGTAATTGTGGGTAGGAATCATATAATCCTTCAATTTAACTATTCCCCTCATTCAATAAATAGATCATAGAGGCTTCAACACTCTGATAAAAATTGTGAAAGAATCCATTTAAACTTGTAGTTGGCAATAAATATAGCTCTCTTGGAGAGAGTTTGGTCTTGCGGAGGATCGTGTAGAAATATTGAAGGAATTCACAACAATCCTTAACAATATTCTTTATAAGAGTTGGTGAGGAGGAAGATCAACTTGTATGTTATTTTAATCCTTGTTTCTTTATCAGTTTCTTGAATGGGGAACTCAAAGATCACAAGTTGTTTTTCTCTTTCTTCAACCATCGCATGATGAGATTAATATTCTTGACTATGCCCAATGTCTTGGTCAACAAAGGGATTCACAAAAATACATAATCCTTCTTGAGTTAACTCAAAAAATTCTTTGATGATTAGTTGGATGGTTGCTACATAGTCATCTTGTTGCTATCATTCAATAGTAAAATTGTTACATTTCATTGTCAGGCATCATGTGTACCAAGGGCTTGAGCCACCAGAAAGGAAACATACAAAGAATATTTGTCTTATGAACAAGATATGGTACTATCTATTTTGAGGTTTGGCATAGAGATTGTTCTTATAGAAAACACTACATTTCACCATAATATAAGCCCTACACTCCTTGCAAACCATGTAACACCATTCAAATTAGACACAATATTCGTGCGATGAATGAGCTATACTATCTACGAAATTTTCTCGTCGATAGTATAGCTAATTCATCGCAAGATTATTTATGTATGTCTCTCTTGTGACTATATCAAATTATTCTTGGATTCATTTCATATTTGGTTTATCAACTTGAAATTTAAATTCGATACTTTGCAATCTAGTTAGACCTTGAGTCAAATACAAATATGAAATTTGGAATCATTAACATATCTACTAGAACATATGAAAAATAGGGTTTATGGTTTGCATGATGATATGATGATGGAAGAAAGTGGGTGTGTGAGTGAAATTTGAGTCCATAAACCTCCCATATCGTTAAGGCATGTGAATAGTCTATCCGGGTTAAATTGCAAAGCATACAGATATAGTTTGAAAAAATTTCAACGTTGGCCCCATTCACATGTCACTGTTGCCCGCCTCTAGTATTTTTAAAATTTGATACTTTGCAATCTAGCTGGACCTTGAGTCAAATACAAATATGAAATTTGGAATCATTAACATATCTACTAGAACATATGAAAGATAGGGTTTATGGTTTCCATGATGATATGACGATGGAAGAAAGTGGGCGTGTGAGTGAAATTTGAGTCTAGAAAGCCTCCCCTATCATTAAGGCATGTGAATAGTCTATCTAGGTCAAATTGCAATGCATATAGATACAATTTGAAAAAATTTCAAGGTTGGCCCCATTCACATGTCATTGTTGCCCACCTCTAGTATTTTTATGGTGTTGATTAAGCAATCAATGAAAAAGAGGGATTTTTCATCACAACTATGACACATATACATTGTATATGCATTAATGTATAACCTGGAAGAAAAATGAAGAAAGATTGGTGAAAACTTAAAACTTGTGTCAAACAAATTGTGTACTTTGAAAGAAAATTAGGGTTTATGGTTTACATGATGAATTGATGATGGAAGAAAGTGGGTGTTTGTAAATGTGTTGAACCTGCACAAAATAGATCTAGCAAGAAAATAATTCACACATTTTCAGAGAGAAATTAAGAAAGAAGAAGCAAGATAGAAAGAATGGAAGAATTCCGATTAACCGTATTCCACACATAAAGAGTGAATAAATTACAATAGATATAGGATACATGAGTAACTAATGAGCCATAGTAGTGATCTAGATTGATCTGTACACACACCAACAATTACAAGAGTAAATTGCCACCTAGTCTAGTCTCTTAGGCAGTTACGGGAGTGAACTGCCACCTAGCTGAGTTAACTAGTCAACTAGTCTTCAGTTAACTGACTGAACAAAGAGTAGTGAGTCGGTGATGAATCCAATGTTGCATGTTGACAAAACCAATGCAACATTTAAACTCAACTCAACTAGTAAAATTGAAGTGTCAACTGAAAGAGAATATTCTCCAGGTGGAATATTCTCCCCTAAAATATAGGAGACTAGATAATGACTAATTATGACTAATAAACAAGGAATAACCTTAGGAACAATAAATCCTAGGTGTTTGTNAACGGTGGATTTTTTGAGATCAGTCTCCAAGTGGGAGATTGTTGGTTGTGGAGCCTGATTATCTTCCTGATTCAGAGGTCCTTGCTTTCAGCCATGTTTATAGCCCATGAAGTATTTACACCCTAGAAGTGTGTACACTCTTCCACGTGGGGGAGTGCAGAGGGGGGGTACCCCCTCTGCGGGGTCCAAGGGGGCTATCCCCCCAGCTGGGGGGTCTGGGGGAAAGCGGGCCCCCAGCGGGGGTTCGGGGGCGAAGCCCCTGAAACAAAAATTGCCTTGTAAAAGTATGTTGTAATTTCATTGTAAATATGGACCGTTCATTATAAGGTCGCAGATCTAACGGTAGAGATTATGTTAGGGTTTTTTGCCCTAGAAGGCAACCCTCTTTTATGAGGAAAATGAATTGTGGCTATGGATGATGGTGAATATTGTATTATGAGAGAGGAGACTGTGAGAGAAAGAAGAGGAAGTTACAACAGGTTTTGTTGTAGGTTGTATCCCTTCATTTTCTAGATAATAATAAAGGAAGGACCTGAAAATTTCTCTCGTGGACGTAGCCCACACTAGGTGAACCACGTAAATCTGTGTCTCTCTTGTATTGTGTGTCTTCTGTGTTTTGTTTCTGCATTTGTTTTATTTTATTTCTCTATAGTCCTGTTTTTCTAATAATATGTTCACCATGTCAAACAGATTTAGAAGATGAAGAGTACATAATCAACAAAGGTATGTTTTTTTTCTTTAATTGTGAAAAACACGAACATCTTGAACTAGAATTCCATGAAGGAAATGAGGCAGAAAAAACTAATTGAAAAGGAAGACAATTATGAAGAAGAATTGATTAGATCTTTAGATGAACTAAGAAAAGAAAGATAAGAAAACAAGTCACTCAAGAAAGAATTGATGAAACAAAAGGAAAGTGTTCACATTTTTCAAGAATCCCAACAGGTCATCAAGAAATTAATAACTTATCTAGAAGAAGCAAGAAATATCGAAGAAAATATTGAATATCAAAAGTAGTATTTGGAAGCCAACATAGTAGCACAGAAGGAAGAAGCAAAAATGAGAGAGAAGATATTGACAGATCATCTTAAGGAAATAACTAATGATCTAAACCATCTTGAGGTAGAGTTTGGTCAAGAAGAGAAAGGACTTGAAGAAAAAATAATCACATCAAAAATCCATCTTGAAGAAGCGAAAAGAACAGAAGAACCCATGAAGTCTCAGATAATGAAGAAATAAGAAGAGGTTGAGAAGCTTGAAGAAAAAGTTGTCACATTGAGAAGTAAAATCGTCAAGCTCAACAAGAACATTGAGGAGACAGAAACATCCACACCAATCATAGAGAATGAAGAGAGGCACTCTAGGTTGCTATAAAAGAAGAGTGAAGAAAATAGAAAGAGTTATGTAGAAGTACTTAAAGGAAGGAATCATGGTCAACCAAAATCTAAGAAAACTATTGAAGATACATATTCAAGAAGACCATCCATGTTCAATCCACAAAGAATCTTCATTCATGATCATGATCAGTCAAGGTAGAAATTCAGAAGGACTATACCACAAAGAAGATCATTCACTCCTAGCTATGCAAATTTCTTTTATGTTCATTGTTTTTATTGTACTAATTTTGGACATAAGGTTGCAGATTGCAGGGATTATAAAATAAATGTTCAAGTAAGAAATGCCTATGTGGCCCCACGTAACATTGAATGTTATAAATGTCATAACTATGGACACATAGCTAGTGATTGTAGAATCATGATCGATACTTCCATTAAAGAGAAAACTGATATCAAATATAAGAAAGTATGGATAAGAAAACACGAAGAATAGGTGAACAAAAACCAGGTCTTGAAGATTGCAAGGTTGGAAATAAAATGAGATGAAGAAAATTCTACAGAGAAAAAGAAAGATGTCAGATACATAAAGGTTTGGAAAATAACTGAAAGAAAAAAAGGATAGGTAAATGAGGAACAAGTTCAAGAGATTATACTTTCAGGAATTGTAGTGAAACATGAATCCACAGCCAGAAAGAAAGAATTCAGAGATTAGAGAGATGATGAATCTACCAATGAAGATGATGATGAATAAACATCAGAGAAAGAATTTTTCTGAGCCATACGAATTAGAGACTCCCAGGTAACATAAATATTAGATAGGGGGAGTATATGCAATAGTTGTGATAGACCAAAGAACCATCCTTTGAGCAGCTTGCAGAGTTTGAGTAGATAGATCCAAAGTAGTCAGTTAGCAGAAGTACGGTTTGATAGTTGTAGTAGTGAAGACTTCATGATAGATAGTAATAAATGGGTCAACATTATGGATAGTTGTGTAGTAGAGTCTTGGACAGTATGGACAGAGATGGATTTGTAAGAACACTTAGTAGTTTTGGACAGATATATGACAGTGGAAGAGAGCATGGATTCGTAGATTGGTTTAGAGAGTGGTTTAGATATAAAGGAACATTATGGATGTTAATTACACAGGAAATGGATCGAACAATGCTAATGGATTCTAAATTGGCAGAAATTATTTTGGACACATGAAGTGCATAAAACAATTCACATTCAAAACAGATTAATGCTCAGAAACAACAATAAAAAAACTCCCTATGATCTATGGAAAGGAAGACCAGCAAATGTGAAGCACTTCATAATATTTGGAAGAAAATGCTACATCAAAAGAGAAGATGGAAGAATGGGAAATTTTGACTCTCGTGTGGATAAAGGAGTACTTGTTGGTTACTCAAGTACAAGGAAAGCATACAAGTGTTGAAATATGATATTGAAAAAAGTTTTGGAAAGCATCAATGTAACAATTGATGAAATACGTGGACGAGAATCAAAGGAAAAAGAAAATGAATCAGTGGAACAACTTTACGAAGAAGAAGAAAAAGATGAAGAAGAAGTAGAAGAGGACGATGAATAAGATCAGACAGAAGTAGAAGAGGAAGTTCAACAAGTTCCTCCAAAGAAACCTAGCAAACAAGTACAGAAGAATCATCCTTCAAATCAGATTATCAGAAACAAAGATGCAGGAGTTGAGACTAGAAGAAGAATCTATTCACCAGAACAAATGCACCTAGAACTCTTATCTATTATTGAACCAATTTTTTTTGAAGAGGTCAACAAGGATGAATTTTGGAATAAGGCCATGGATGAAGAATTGGATCAAATAAAGAAGAATGACACTTGAGAATTGGTTCCAATACCAAAGAATAAGAATGTGATTGGCACAAAGTGGGATTTTAGAAATAAATTAAATGAAGATATACATGTTACAAGGAGCAAAGCTATATTGGTATGTAAAGGATAAACACATGTTGAAGGAATCAACTTTGAAGAGACATTTTCCCTAGTTTCCAGAATGGAAGCAATCTAATTGCTCTTATCTTATGCATGCTCCAATAATATTAAAGTGTATCAGATGGATGTAAAATCATCTTTTCTGAACAAGGAACTTGAAGAATAAGTCTACATTGAAGAAACACAAAGATTTTAGTTGTCACAGAACGCAGATTATGTGTGTAAATTGAAGAAGACCTTGTATGGTCTAAAACAAGATCCTAGAGCATGGTACTCTAGACTAGATAAATATCTACAATAGGGAGGGTTTAGAAAAGGAAGTGCAAACAACAACCTCTATATCAAGGTAACTCAAGATGGTATTTTATTAATTGAATTTTATGTTGATGATATTAATTTTGGAAATACTGATGACAGGTTAAGCCAAAAATTTGCAAAGGATATGCCAAATGAATTTGAAATTTTATTTCTCGGAGCATTATCCTTCTTTCTGGGTCTTCAGATACGTTAAAGGAACCAAATAATTTTTATTTCTCAAACTAAGTATATCATAGAAATGCTAAAGAGGCTTGGAATGGAAGATTGCAAACCAGTTACCACTCTTATGCAAACTAGTTGCAAGTTGAGAAAAGATGATGATTCATAGTCTACATACCAGAGGAAATACAATTCAATGATTGGTAGCTTACTATATGTGACAACATCCAGACCAGATGTAATGTAGGCAGTTGGACAAGTGGCACAATTTCAAGTAACACCAAAGGAATCACATGTATTAGCAGTGAAAAGGATTTTCAGATATCTCAAAGGAACAAAAGAGTTTGGATTATGGTATCCAAAAGGAAAGGATCTATTACTTATTGCCTACACAGATGCATATTGGGAAGGTTGTATCGATGATTGATGAAGCACCAGGGGAGCAGCATTATACTTGGGTGTGTGTTTAGTATCTTTGATAAGAAAGAAACAATCATTAATATCTTTATCTATAGCCGAAGAAGAGTATATTGCAGCAACATGATGTTGTACTCAGATTCTATGGATGAAACAAACTTTGAAAAATATACAGGTTGAGTATGATGAGCCCATTCCAATCTATTGTGATAATACAAACTCCATCAATATATCAAAGAGCCTAGTGATGCACTCCAAGACAAAGCACATTCCAATAAAGTATCACTTTCTATGGGAACATGTTGCAGAGAAGAACATCAGAGTTGAATATATGGGCACAAAAGAACAAGTGGTAGACATATTTACAAAACCGCTTCCAAGGGAAGCCTTTGAGTATTTTTCACCAGAGACTCAGAGTAATTTCTACTCCAAAATGAATTCTTTTGAATTCTTATCTTATATGTCTTATATTTACATGAAGAAGCACCATAAAAAAGATATTTCAGGTTGGGGGATCAGTTCCAAGAAGAGTTCAGTTAGGGGGAGTATCCCCAAGGACAATTCAATTAGGGGGAGTGGCCTCAGATGGAATGATACATTTTCCATTGATGACAAAGGGGGAGAGATTTATCAGATGCAAAGTTAAATTCTTGGAGAAAGAGCACAAAGGCATGGTTCCAAGGGGAGCGATGGTCACAGGGGGAGCATGAGTGATATGAATTCAGTATTGCATTAGAGTGTTGCCATCAATTCCAAAGGGGGATATTGTTTATTATTTGGGTTAGTTTTCATTGATGTCAACCCTTGAAGAAAGCCTGATAGTGAATTCTGGTAGCACAAAGGTTTGGGTAATGGACCCAAGTTTGTTTGATGTATAATGGTATGAGTTTTAATATATTTTAAGGTAAGACTATTCTGTATGGATAGTAAATGTCATTCCATTTTCGGTGGTATGTGGAACGTCACATAACTCCTCATGGTTAGAGAGTTATGGCCATGTGAATTTGGAGAATCCGCATGAGTCATCTAGAAGCCCTAAAAGGTCAAAGTAGTTAATGTGGTTGTAAAGAAGAAATTATTTAAATAATAAAGTGAAGTGATGAGTGTACTATAAGTAAAAGTGGATACAAAAGAAATTATTTAAATAATAAATTTAATGGAGAAACCACTAAGTGGACAAGTGGTTAGAAGTGGGTTATCCCTAAAATAAGGAAAATGGTTTAAGATGATTAGAAGGTAACCCCTTGAGGAAGCTACATAAAAATATAAATAAGAGGCAATGGTTTCTCATTTTAATTACACTTGAGCATATTGAATATCTACAAGTGACTAAGGTAACCAAAGGATATCTAAGGAGAATTTCAAAGGGAAGGGGAAGTAAAGAAGCCCGAAATTCAATGGAGGATAAATTATTTTGATTATGCCTTCTAAGGTATGTTTTTTACAGGTCATATCACCATTTTCACAATACTGTTTTTCTAGAATGATTCAGACCGCAAAATCTAGAGGCTGTTGAGGAAACATATCCAAGTAGTTGTGATAAAAATCTCATCTTGTGGGTTGTATTTATGGAGTTACACTCTATGGAAAATAGGGTTTTTTTTCTAGTCCTGAAACTAGTCTAAAACAGGCCCCATTCTTTTAGTATTAGAGGGCCTAATATGGAAATTAGGGAGTATGCAGGTGATAGTTCACTGGGTCGCGTATACGACCCCATATACACAAGAAAATTGAATCATTCCCGCATATATACATCCCTATACATCACTGTGACCAAGTTAGCCTACCTACAAGTCCATTATCAACATTTTTGAAAGGTTTTAACTCAAAAAATGTTTTCTCCTCTGTAGGATGGTGATTGAATCGAGGGAGAGGAAGCATGAAGAGATATATGCAATAGTGGGAAGGGATGAAAGGGCCCAACAAGATTTTAAAATATGTGGCCTTTATAAATTTTGGGCTCTTAAGAGAATGAGGGCTCAAGTGAGGTTACTCCAGTTGCTAATAAACTATTGTTATATGGAGACAGAGTCCTTCAAGATCGATGGAAAACCATTGAGGATTGAAGTGGATGATATATGATTCATCACAGGACTATCTTGTCGAGGTGAGGTAGTGAATACCAAGTCTTGTTGGCCCTTGACCAAGTTTTGTGAGATCCTTAGTCAAGTTTGACCTATTTTGGGACTTCGACAACGTGTCCAAGGAGAAGCACAAGATGAAGCAGAGATCCCAGGATCTCAGCCCCTTTTTGGAGATTGGGATTATGTAATGGGTATGGGATGTCAGCCCATGGGTTTACCCATGTTTAGGCCTATTTTGTAAAGTATAAATAGATGTCTAGGCAATGTAAGGAGGGGAATCTATGTGATGCTAGGCCAATGTGCTATGTGCTAGGGATCGATCTATGTGATCGAAGGATTGTAAGTGCTCTGTGAATACTGTGTGAAGCTTGCAGAGCTGAGTGCAAGTGATTGTAGAAGGCTTAGTACTATAACCTAGCTTGGGGAAGGAGGATCTGGCGAGGTGCACGCAGATCTCTTGTCCTATGTGGAGTAATGTTTTTTAGGCTCTGTGCATGTAACTGATTAATAGAAGATAATAGAAGAGGAGAATAGTTGGTGGATGTAGCCCCAGGGGGGGGGTGAACCACGTATATGTTGTGTTGCTCTACTTTGTGCAATGTGTTGGTGTGTTTATGTGTAACTTTCTATGATATAAATGAATGTTAGATAGGAATGATGTTGCTTTATGCTTATAAAGGAGAATGAATGTTATATATGACCTATGTGAGTATGCTTAGTGCCTGAATCTACTAGATCTAATATGTTCCTTTTATGTTAAGTGATATTATATGTGGATCTGGTTGAATACTATGATGCTCTGTAATTAGGGTTTGTCTGCGTTTTTACCAAGAACTGAATGTTGATCAATGCTTACTACTAAGTTATCTATTAAGTGTTAGAATCATATATCTGTGTCCCAACTAAGGTTGCAGACACCTGAGTCCTGCAACCACCCCTGCCTCTACCTCGGGTGAGACTTCATCTGTTTCGCAGGTGTTTTTGAAAGGGCTGATAGTTAGGGTTTTGTTGGTGTGTTGTTGTAGCATTTAACCCTAGGTCTACCCCTGTGCCAACAAATGGTTCCATTGTAGAGACCTGAAACTATGATTGCTGGGAACTGAGAAAGAAGAATATTTGTGCAAAGATCCGACCTGAAATTGTGAAAGCCCTGTGCGTAGAAATGTCGCTCTAGTGCACATTACTCTACTTAGTTTTTGAAGCTCTGTGCTAAAGAAAAGAAGTTCGATCTGAAGAAAAGAGGTAAGATCTGAATGCTTTGTGCTCTGATAAAGGTAAGAATAGTGAAAAGTTTTAGATCTGGAAGCTTTGTGTTCTATAGAAGTAAGATTAGTGGAAATTTTTGTTTCTAAACTATGGATCTTGGCATGTTTGATAATATTTGTCCTATCTTGAAAACTAGGGAACTGGCAGACAAAAGAAGATGTGATATAAGTAGATATGATAAGAATAATGAACAATATGTTATACCTATGTATAGAAAGAATGTTTGGACTAAAAAATGGACGCAGGATCCTAGAAAGAATTTTTTGCAGGTTAATTACTATGATCCTAACGTGCAGTATAGCAAAGGCTGGGGATCATTTAAGAGAAATAGAGGATTAACCCTTTGTTACAGTTGCAGAAGACCAAGATATCTGGCTAAGGAATTCTCTGGTAGAAAACCTAGTTGCCTTTGTTGCAAAGCTATGGACCATGAAGTTTTGGATTGCCCTAGAATGATTGCTCAGCTTGAAAGGATGAATATGAGACAAGAAGACCACGAGAAAAGTCAAGAAACTGAGATTATGGTAGAACCCCTGAAAGAATCATAGAAACTATTTCTACAGATGAAGGAAACCCTGAATGATCACCAACATATCAGTTTATCAGAGGTCTTCAAAGAAAAAGAATGCATTGAAGCAAGAATAGGAGACTTCGACATTGACTGCGTTCTGGATGAAGAAACACAGGTGAATATCATGACAGAAAGAACTTGGGAAACTTTAGGGGAGCCTGCTATGATCCCTTCATTAAGAGGAATAGGACTATTCATAGGAAAGTTGATAAACCTATGTGGAAAGATTACCGAGATATCTATGACTGCCAAGGGAACTTAAACAAAGGAAGAACTTGAAGCTGTTAAATTTATTGAGGACAACGCTCCATTTACTATGTTGCTCAAAAAACCTTGGATTGAAAGAGATCAGGCCAGAAGGGAAGAAAAAGAAGTCTTAGAACAAAAGAAGCAAGAGCTAAAAGATATCATGACTAGGAGGATCGCACACTTGATTGAATAACATGAAAACCGAGCGAAGCTATTTAAAACCAAAGAATGGAATGTCGACGCTGGAAGAACACTAGAAGACCCACAGAAGATTGCAGTACCTATTCCAGATACATATGAAGTATTACCCTTAATTTCTAGGAGATAATCTCAACAATCCGAAGTTACTATGCCAAAAGAAGATAAGAATCAGAATGGAAAAAGGAATTCTGAGATGAATCTTACCAGAAAGAAGGCTAGAAAACTAAGTAAGAAGAGGGCGAAGATTGAAAAGTTATAGAAGGTTCCCGAGGGAACTTCGTAGAAGGGAAATTTACAAAATTAGAGCTTCATCGGAATACCAAATCAACGTCACATGGCACTTCGCCATGGCGAAGCAATATAGTCGTTAGAGAAAGTATAACCATTCGACTGACGCCCCAAACGAGAAGAAAGGCATTAATGGTTAGACATCTTGCCACCAGACTGTTGGGACTGCACCATAAGGGACATAACTGAGTTAATGAAGGCTTCTTACCCATTGCAAGAGATCCTTTACCAATGTAACAACCCTAGTTGAATATATACTTAGGGACTATTAAGTAAAAAGTTTATTAGGTAATTAATTTTTCCTAACATGTTAATAACTAAACAAAGGTTGGTATAATGATATTAATTAAGTATTTATTAGTTAATTAATTGTTATAATTTTGATTAATTAATTAATTAAATTAATTACCTATCACATTGAATGAACAGGG
>SNQJ01S0005917.1:68162-94567 GCA_010110895.2 Picea sitchensis | reverse complement strand
AATAAATTTAAAAGGGTTAATAAATTATATTGTTTAAATTAAAGGGTTACGTATACGGAGGGGATAAGGAGAATTAATAATCGGATAAGGAGAATTAATAAACATATAAGCAATGAATGAATGGATAAGGAAATAAATGAGGAGAAAGGGTGGTGAAGGAGGGATATGAGCGGAGGAGGTTTACAAAAGAAGGGATTATTATCATTCTACGGAGGTTTTTGGGAGGGCTCTCTTGGATTTGGACAAGAGAGTTTGAGTTCTGTAGTCGGGAAGGATTAGTACAGGGGGCACCGGTTTGCTGGGGGTTTTGGGCACGGGGGCCAGGATATCCATATGGTATCCTGGAGCTAGGAAGTTGTCCTAGTTGGCAGGGTGAAAACAATGTTTGGGCAGAGTTGGTCAGCGCATTAGGCAACAACAAAGTAGCGGGCTGGACAACTGGGTCGACGAAGAAACTAGCATCAGGAAGAGGTAAAATTGTTTTATTCTGTTATGAAATTATTATTCGTTGATAAATTTATATGCGTATGTGCTGAATTTATAAGGAATTACTGAGTTCTGAAATCAAGTAGAAGTTACTATTTCATATAATGAAATTAATTGATGTTAAATTAATACGGTTATTACAACCAAGTATCTATTTATCCCGTCACGCCATGCATCGAGAACACTTTTGCTAACTGTGAATTTGAGCCTGCAGATTTTCACACAATGATCATCGTGCTTTTTCCATCTATCCCATTGCCTTGAGAGATTACTCTTTGACCCCGAGACTTTCAACCCCGAGTGCATATGTTGGACGAGTTCAATCCTACAGAGAAAATTGTCAAGGAAGTTCTCATCGACCTCATGACTGAAAGACCAATGTCGATGTCTGTAGGTATACAAGTGTCATCGACGAGAGGACTGCAAGCCTCTCTGTCGACTTCTCGCGGAGACAGATCATCCCAACTGTCAGCAAAAAATTGAACCAAACATAGATATGACCTAGCCAATGCGAAGTTGATCCCATCCATATTACCTGACTATATCCTGCCTCTAGCCAGCGCGGTAAGTCATGATAGTGTACCCAGAGATTTCGAGTACACCATGGTCACTGCATACCTCCCGAAGGGGATACGTAAAGTTCAAGCACAACAAGACAAGATCGCAGTGTTGAAGTTCAGTGACTTCAACCTTAGAGATTGCAAGAACCACGACATGCTTGCCCCATACAAATACCTAACCAGAACGAAGGGGGATAACTCAAAGATCATCCCTCAGCCGTGGATGATGAACCTCGTGTAATCCACCTTGTTAAATGTCATGAAAATGCCACACTTTGAAAGACATGAGGAGGTCAATGCCTGTGTCAAGTTGCTACTGTAGTTTTACCATGACAACTATTTATGGCTAGACCACTGTATTACAGTCAATCCAACATTGATCCATAGGATCACATGGTTGAGTATGCAAGGACCTGACTTGTAGGATTTCTACCCAGGGAAGGCCATAGATCATGTGCTAGCACATAATATTAAGGACACATACGACGATGTCGAGAAGGGGATGCAAGGCTACAAGGTAGCCTCCATCAAGGATGATTTTAAGGATGGAAATTTATTTTAAAATGTAGAAACCTTGGGGAATATTACTAATCCTTCATATGTCAACTATAAATGTCTAGTGATATTTTTTTTAAAGTATTCAAATTTCTAAGTATTTTATATATATTTTTATAAATTTTTGGCGATTTGTAAGGTAAAATAATTTTATCCTATAGAATTTGGGTGAATCTTTTTTAAAATAACGAATCTCGTTTTTGGAAAAACCATGGAAAATTAGCCCATGACAGAAATTTAGCCCCTAAAATCATCCATGGCCTCCATCCAGAATGGTGTAGTGCGCTTAGCATGTCATTTAATAGCTGGAAAGATGGTATGCAAGAACCAACCCACACAGGTCACGGGCTTTGGGGAAGTGTGTAGAAGGCTTACAGATGAACTGGGTGAAGTACCTAGTCAACCAACTTGAACTAGACTATCACAAAGTGCAATATCAGGGCTACGAGTTTCACTTTAGCTGGCTCCTGATCCTCATCGCCTTTGTTTCCTGGGCAATGTTGGAAGGTGCGACCTTCTCGGATATTGAACCATTTGAGCCACTTTCCGTGAATTTCGCTACCCTTTGGTATTCGAGTGATATGAACAAACAGTGGCAGTTGAACGCTGTTTCTCATACCTATTACCTTTAGCTAAAGAGATCCATCGAAGTTAAGCCTCGCATGAATCCAAACACCTTACAGAGGTTCTAATCCTTGATGAATTTCAGCGCAAATTGACATTTCATTTACATTACACCGCGAGCCGATGAACATAAGGAACAACTCCAATTGTACTATAAACTTATAGAAGAGGACATGGGGGATATCACTAAGGACTGGTTTGTAGAGCTCCTTATCCCCACCGACCCTGCAGAGATCTATAATCCTAAATTGGATATCTTGGAGACCACTCACAAAGAACAGGACACACCTCGAACCAGCAAAAGACAGAAGACTGAAGAGGTCCAAGATTTAAGCAGTGGCTCAAGGAAGACTTCTTCCATATCACCTGAGCGAGGAGATGATGGCGATGTAGAAGAGATGAAGGACATAGAAGTTGTACAAAAGAAAGGTGAAGTAACACCACCCAGAGATGAGGCTAACCCCTTGAAGAAGAGGAATGTTTCTCCCTCGAAACCTTCTTCCCGAAATAAATGAAGAGCCACCGTGACCAATATGAAAACTACACTTACTCCTGATGACTTTGAATTCATCATAGCAGCTCTAAACAACACTTCACTGGAAATCACGGAGAAACAAGGAGAGAAGCAGGAGGAAATGTATGATATAATGGAGTTAGAGCTCCGAGGGTTACAACAGGCTCTTCAGTCCAGTCGCTCAGTCTCCACTGTGCCCCTGCATCAAAAGAAAAAGAATTCAGAGATGATCCATCCCAACTTCGTCGACTAGCAGTTGTAATTGAAGCTCGCCTTTGACGAGCAAAAGAAGAAATAGAACAAGCCACCCGGGATTTGAAGCAAGTACAAGGAGTACTTGTAGAACAACGTCGAGTTGTAGAGCAGGAGACGATTTCTCTCCAGACAAAGTTTGATGAGGAGAAAGCGCAAATGCAGCAAGAAAAAGAATAGTTGCTCACAGGGAAACTCAATGTAAAAGAAGTAGTCAACATAGAACTTCGCTCTATGACAGGCTGCGAGGCATGGGAAAAAGACTGGGTTAAGCATCAAGTAGAGAAGTTCGTGAAACCATCCAGCAGCTTCAACAAATAATAGCATATTTAGAACTCTGCATAGTGCCCAACACTCCGTGGGATGTCAGAGATCAAAGAGAAGCAACTGCCCGAAGCACAGTCGATAGAATAAAATATTTTTCAATGGAATGCAAGCAACTCAGTGATCGCAGTGCCTAGACTTATGAGGAAATCACTAAAAATGCAAAACTAAAGGCACTGGAGTCGCAGCTCCAGGAGGAAAAGAAACAAGAAGAGACAATACAGGCGCAGTTGAAGCCTCTGTCAGGTGTGGAAAGAATGAAACGATTCCAGGAGAAGCGCACTGCCCAGCAGTAGGTTCACACCATTCAGAGGAAAGTCATGGAAGTGACTCAAAGACTCCAACCTATACAGGATGAGGCTTACCAACTGTTCACAGAGATCGAAGGTTGAGGAGAAGAACTAGAGCAAGTTGTTGCTGCAAAAGAACAATGCCTAGAAGGACCCGTGATTGAGGTAGTCATCCAAGAGTTCACTGAACAGGAGGCTGTAGCACAAAAACAAATAGAAGTAGCTCAAGCAAATATCGAGTCTTTCAAAGTAGAACTACCCAGATCAGAGTGACTCGGGATGAGTCACAGGTGAGTATTAGGGGCCTGTTGGCCCTTGACTAAGTTTTGGGATATCCTTGGTCAAGTTTGACCTATTTTGGGACTTCGACAGCCTGTCGAAAGAGGATCATAAGATGAAGCAGATATTGTTGGATATCGACCCCTTTTTGGGTCCTTTTTGGGGATTGGGATTATGTAATGGGTATGGGATGTCGGCCCATGGGTTTACCCATGTTTAGGCCTATTTTTTAAAGTATAAATAGATGTCTAGGCAATGTAAGGAGGGGCATCTATGTGATGTTAGGCCAATGTGCTAAGTGCTAGTGATCGATCTATGTGATTGAAGGATTGTAAGTGATCTATGCATACTGTGTGAAGCTTACATATATGAGTGCAAGTGACTGTAGAATTATTAGTACTGTAACCTAGCTCGGGGAAGGAGGATCTGGCGAGGTGCGTGCGGATCTCCTGTCCTATGCGGAGTAGGGTTTTTGAGGCTCTGTGCATGTAACTAATTAACAAAAGATAATAGAAGAGGAGAAGAGTTGGTGGACGTAGCCCGAGGGGGGGGTGAACCACGTATTTGATGTGTTTCTTTTCTTTGTGCAATGTGTTGGTGTGTTTATGTGTAACTTGCTATGATACAAGTGAATGTTAGATAGGATTGATGTTTCTTTGTGCTTATAAAGGAGAATGAGTGTTAGATATGACCTATGTGAGTATGCTTAGTGCCTAAATCTACAAGATCTAATATGTTCCTTTTATGCTAAGTGCTATTAGATGTGGATCTGGTTGAATACTGCGATTCTCTATAATTAGGGTTTATCTGCGTTGTTACCAAGAACCGAATGTTGATGAATGTTTACTATTGAGTGCTCTTTTGAGTGTTAGAATCACATATCTGTGTCCCAGCTAAGGTTGTAGACACCTGAGTCCTACAACCACCCCTGCCTCTACCTTAGGTGAGACTTCATCTTCTTTGCAGGTGTTGCCGAAAGGGCCGGTAGTTAGGGTTTTGTTGGTGAGTTGTTGTAGCATTGAACCCTGGGTCTGCCCCCTGTTCCAACAAGTCCCGAGGTGTTGGAGGTGGTATGACTATGGAGGAGTACATTTCCACCCACTGTGTTGTAGGCATAGATAAAGTAGAGAGCCAAATCCCAATCAGGGTGATGGAAACCTTAGATTAAATATCTTCATGGTTGTACCTATATGGATTTGAGGGTCAGCCTCATTGCACCAGGCATCAAGGCCACTCGTGTTCTATGTGGTGGAGTGTTTAAGACCCATTGTTTATGACTGGTGTACCTCACTGTTGGCTAACATGAAGAGCCAGTTGATGGATTGCAAACAAGGGAAAATGAGAAACTTTGGATTTACATCCATTCTTTGTATTTTTTTCTTTGAGAATATTCTAGGCTTGATCCCTAGAGTAGATATTACTCCACATGGGCAGCGTGATCCAACCATGTCATGGTGGATCGATGTGATGAGGCAGCTAGGAGGTGGTAGGGTGTCAACTCCCTACAATGATGAGTTCTTTTCCTGGTGGCATCGACAGGTCATATCCATTGACGACTACAATTACAATGGGATTGACTATAGAGGGGATCTGGAGATGCCTTTTCCACTAGGTTCCACCTACGATGATATTGATATTGGTAAGAAATGTTTTTATATATTTCATTTTTTGTGTTTTTCAAAAAATAAAAAATGCAAATATTTTTGTATGGTATCAAGTATTAACAATTTATTTGTTACATAGATGTAGGTTAGCGACGATCAGATGGATTCCCATGACATTGGCAGAGGGGTCAAGGATATGAGAATGCAGGAGGAGATGCAGAGAGAGTGCTGCAAAATGTACAGGGGAACGTGTCTCGATTGAGGCACAAGATTCCTATGGTTCAAGTGGAGGATCTACCAGAGGCGATGCAACAAAAGGTGGTGGGTGTATCATGTGTGTGGGTGCAACTCTTTTGACGTGTCACAAATGATGTAGTGTGCTATCATGATACACATCCAATGCCACATTCATAGATTCCATGGTCATATTATATACTGACCATATATGTATTTTGAGGGTGTTTGCCCCATTTTGTACTATGACACCATATTTTTTTGAACTTGAAAGGATGAAATATAAAAAAACTTGGTCTTCGACTTTACATATATATGTTTCAATGTGTACATGCATGAATGTGTTTTATTTTCTGAGTTGTGTCAAAAATGCCAATCTAAAATATAATTAGCATATGCATCGGATACATGATTAGAACTTCTAGGTATGTGATTATAAGTAAGAAAATAAAAGTATTATTCCAAAATTTGTACCCGTAGAAATCGTCAGAGTAGAGTAGGATCTCGCACATAGTAACTTCCATTTAACTAACATACGACTAACGGGGAGTCCAGGCGAACCTCTAAAGACCGAACACCATGTGAAATGGTGTCGCATAATAGCTCTATAACGATGCTATACTCAGCCACATTATTCGTTGATGGCTCCAGACGAACACCACATGAAGAAAATAGTTGTCCCTTGGGTGAGTAAATGACCCATGCGGCGGAATCCGTGTTCCACATATGGCGATTGGAACCGTCTGTGAATCCTAAGTAAACTGAAGAATCTGGTGAAATCTTCAAACCAAGGGAAAACTTGATAAGCAAGCCAATGACACAAAGGAAAAGATGTATATACACTAAGATACACTAGTATACAAAAGGTCATGCCCAATCTTGAGGGCTCAAGCATAATACCTTCTAAGGTAGAGCCCATTTCTGGGCTCATCTAGCATAGTCCCTTCATAATCTTCCAATCCATAGACTCCTTTCTATAAGACACATCACATGATATAAGGATTGTGCCACATGGGGTTGAACTTGCCTTCCCCCAATGGTTCTTTGGCTTGGTCATACAGGAGAACCAAGTCACCCTAAGTGTACTATCGAGGACACACAGACCTATCATATTGAACCTTAACACATCATGTATTTTCTTTGATAGCCGTAGAGGAATCTCAATGTCATTGATCGAGATTCTCTAGGTGTACAAGGCGTTCTTCAAGATTAGATGTGGCAAGTAGGAGCTCAATTTCCAACTTGAGGGAAGGGATTTCACATTCAATCAGAAGAATCAACTCCACACCATGTACTAAATGAAAAGGAGAGAAACCAGTGGAAGTCTTTACTGAGGTTTTATATGCCCAAAGTGCAGGGAAATGCATCATATTCCAATCATATTTACCCTGGCTGATAGTTTTTTGCAAGATGGTCTTGATATATTTATTCACCGCCTCTACTTGTCCATTTTCCTGGGGATAATAAGGGGAAGAATGATTGTTCTTAAAACCCAGTTTTGATGCTAACTCTTTCATCATTTCATTTTGAAAGTGACTTCCATGATCAGTGACAATCTCTCTTTTGATTCTGAATCGGGCTATAATTTGGTTGAATACGAATAATGTTGCAGTCTTACCATCATATTTAATGGTAGGCATGACCTCTGCCCATTTATTAAAGTAATCCACGACCACAATAATATGTTGGTGACCCCCAACCAAAGTTGGGTTATAGTCCATAAAATCTACCCCCCACTTGATGAATGGATTGATGGTGGCGATTGGGTGAAGAGGGGCTGGGTGCGAGTGTATTTTCCGAGCGAATAGTTGGAAAGGGTGACACTTCTTGACTGCTTCAACACAATCTTTAAAAATTGACGGCCAAAAATAACCAGATCGTAATATTTTTTGGGTTGTCGCAAGCCTAGATAAATGACCACCACAGGCACCACTGTGACCCTCATTGAGAACAGACTCAATTGCCTCATGATTCAAGAAACAACGTAAAATATTATCTACTCCTTGATGATACAAAATGTCACCAATGATAATATAGTTTTTATCCTGATGACGTATACGTCGTCGATCATCTCTCGACAGATGTTGGGGTAGCTTCAAGGTTTGAAGATAAATTAGAATGTCTCCATACCAAGGGTTAGAAGACGCTATAAGGAAGATATGTTCATCCACAAATGAATCATCATGGAAAATGTCCTCATCTAATTGAGGGAAGTCTGATATCAACTCAGAAAAAACTATTAATTTCTTAGACTTCGCCAAAGAGAAATCGAGATCAAATGATTTTAAAAGAAAAATCCACTTATTATATTTCCCCTTGGTGATACACCTGGTGAGGACGTATTGAAATGGATTTATATCTGCAACTACGGTAGTTTTGAAAATTAATATATAATTTCATAATCTTTGAATCACATGTACGAAGACCAAGGATAGTTTCTCTACGTTAGAGTATTTAAGTTCAGGATCGACTAGGTTTTGACTGAGATAGTAGACAATTTTCTCATGGATCTCATTATCCTACCGAACCATAACCATACCAATCGTCCCTTCGGGCGTGAATATATAAAGAAAGTAGTCTCTAATATATTTTGGAGGCTTCAACAGAAGTGTCGATACCAAATATTTCTTAAAATCATCGAAGGATTCCTGGGCTCACTCATCCCATATAAATAGAGTATCCTTATTCAAAATATGAACAAAACCCTTACTTAAATTGGCATAGTTCACTATGAACCGTTGTAGGAAATTATCCTTCCCCTGTAAACCTTGAAGTTTTCGAATGTTGCACGGGGGAGGCAATCAAAGTATTGCCTCAAACTTCATAGGATCTACCATGATCCCATGCTCAGAAACTAAGAATCCTAAAATATGGCCAAACCTAACGTAGAAGATGCACTTGTGAGGGTTCAACCAAATGTGATAGTAACGACATCTCTCAAATAATAATTGAAGGTGAGTGGAGTGATATACTCTCTTGCGAGAGTGAGCAACAAGATCAACTAGGTAATCTTCAACAATATGCTTGAGATTGTGAAAAGCAAAGGTCATGGAATGTTTGAAGGGTTCTTTGATGTTTTTAAGGCCGAAAGGAATTTTCCGATATGCAAAAGTACCCCAAGGAAAAATAAACATCGTCTTGTGTTGATCCTCGGGTTTAATTTGAATTTGATTATATCTTGATAATATTTCCATAAAATAAAAGACTTTGCTTCCCATGCACTCATTAAGAATCTGGTCAATGAAAGGAGTCGTGAAGTTATCTTTAGGAAAAGCCTTGGTCAGGTCTACAAAATTCATACATACATGGATGGTTCCTTGTTTTTTATTCACGGGAACAGGTTTGGACACCCATTTAGTCAAGTGAATTGGGTTTATGAATCCAACACTAAGTATCTTCTCTACCTTTGCCTTAATAGCAGGGGCCTTCCTAGACTTAACAACTCTAAGACGTTGTTGAATAGGTCTAACATTCAGGTAGGTTTTAATCTCATGTTTGACAAAGTTGGGGTCGATCCCTGACTTCTCTTCATATGACCAAGAGAATACATCACAAAATTCTTTTAAGAGATCGGATTAGATATGAATTTCTTCAGGAGAACAATCTGCACCGATATATACGTTCTCAATTTTTCCAAGAGTACAAGAGACATTGATCATGATGGTAGCATAAATATTCGCCATGTTTCCTTAGGTATAAATACCATGCGTATCTAATGGAACCACATCATGACTAACCATCTCACTCAAGGTAGATATAAAGTCATCTTATTCGATCCTAACAAGATCTGGGAGGAAATAGGAGTGGTGATGCATATCATCCCAGGGCCTATCAGGACCATACATGGCCTCTAAGATGGCTTCATCCGAAGGTAAAGTATCTTCAAGGAAATCATGTGAAAAATGTGATTGGATGACCCATATAGGCTCTAAAACAGGATCCACCTCGTCCATCTGCGAGGATAAAGGATCTCGGTCAACAATAGCATCAAGAATAGATCAACAATAGCGTTAAGAATAGACTGATACACAAATTCTACTACTAATAGTGGAATTTCCATCCCAATGTGTGATTGAACTTCGTATGACATAGTCGGGGAAGGTAGGGTCCAAGGGTCATTGAAATACAAACTAAAGAAAGGAACGAACCTCATCGATGTTGAAGACTCACTGGACATGGCATGAATGTGGTGAATTGGTGCCATTAAATCAAAGATAACTTTGAGAGAGGAATACATTCCAACACCAACATCCTCATTTTCCTACTGAGAATTGTCAATCAGAGGGATTGAAGGTCCAACTAATGCATTAGGACTAGCATGCGCGAAGGAAAATTGGTCAATCGTCACTATTTTACCTTCGTGAGGAAAACATAAAGTGCAAAAAATGAACAACACGATGGCTACCATGGCCTAAGTCCAATTACACCCTAGTAGTAAATTATAGTCGAGGGGAAGATACACCACCTCGACATCAAACTAGGCCAAAAAAGTGAAAATAATTCCATGGGGTCGAAACGAATGCCCATCAAATGTTGTCAACATAGTCATATATTGGGATAGAGTCAGAGAGCCAATGCATTTCCAATAGGTTATAGAAACCATCCATGTCACAACACCTTCATCAATTATAGTATGTTTCATGGTAATTTTCATGTACTCCACATGGATTTGAAATGCCACATGGTAAAGCAAGTGAGGCCTAACATCCATGATGTCAAACTTAATAACCTTCAAGCCACATGGGTCTAGAGCTCCTAATGCATATAACAAGGCATTCCTCTGTAAATGACACGTCTGAAGCACCTCCAAAGTTGACATCACATAAGGGGTTTGACCCATATCTTCGACATTCAAATAGTTCTGGGCATCTCTATCATTAGGATTGTGGGAAGAGTGTTTTAGTACTCCTTTCATAATAGGAGGCAACGATTCTAGCTTTTTTTATATGCAAGGGTGTTTTTGGAGGAGGAGGAGACTCTAGACCTACAACAGTGTTTGAAGAATCGTAATCATGAGATAAAGTGGTTACATCAATCTAAGATTTGACCATATTGACACATAGATGGCCACCTTCATCTTCCGAGGGGTTTTTACTCCTGCTCAACGCATTTTTCTGTGTTGGAGGTCCCCAAGGCCATGTGTTGATTATGAGGAAACGAATTTTTCATCACAGTGGAATACTGCGATAAGAGCCTTGAGGCTTCCAATATTTTGGGGCATAGGTGGGTAAGGTGATCATATTTACAAAGTTTACAAGGAAACTTCACCTTCCATTTTCCTTTCTTTCCCTCACCAACATTATTATTCGATCTATCATTGTTAGTGTCATCCTTGGATTTATTATTATTTTTCCCACCCTTACTATTATTACCTCATCCTTTCCTTTTACTCCCACCTGGTTACTGGTTACCATTTGGGTTGGCTGATGACTGTACAAAATACACATCTGTCGACTGAGTGGGAGTGGAGGACGAAGCTGAAGTTTTTCGTGCTACAAGCTAGCTTAGAGACAAATATTTCAACTAGTTTGTCACCAAATCTATAGACTTAGAATTTGCAGAGCCTATGATTCCATCGGCATGAGGCCCGTTCTTTTGTATAGGGTCATAGTTCAACTGCGATGCTTCAGAAAGAATTTCATGCAACATCCCAGATTGAGAATATATGAGGTCTAATTGTTGGGATTTGAAAATAGATTCTTCTTCATATGTTACTCTGGATGTAGAGACATCCTTTGAAATATAAGGCAATAAGCACTTAAGGAACCATTCCAAAAGAAACTATGGAGGAATGTAGGATTTTATCAACCTCTTCCATCTATGCCACTCTTGGATATGGTCCGATATATGCATGGCTTTATCTTGGAGGAGGGTTGACAAAATTTCTATGCTGACATCGTAACAAACTGACAAATGGAAGTGGTTGAGAAAGACCAACACCATCTAATTAAAATTTTTGTATGTTCCCCCCAGTAGCTTAATATACCATTTTTCAGTGACCCTCATGAGGGTGCGTTGAAATAGCCTCAAACGAATAGAATCATCATTCAGAGAGTTAGAAAAGCACTAAATATGAAAAATAGTGACATGATCACCTAGATCCTCGCTAGTGTTTCCTTCGAAATTTGGAATGTTCGAAGGAAGCTTAGTGGGGACGAGGGGCCATAACCGATTGTGATGCACATGGTCATTCATTAATTTTTACAAATATGGCAGATTAAGCATGGCTAAAAAAGGGAGTCGGGGTTGCGGCATCTGAGCCTATGCTCTCAGGAAAGATTGGGGTGGAGGGATTGCAGGACATCCAGGGTTCTGGTATATGCCATGGCCCTATCTGGTAGGATAATATCCTCCTCTAAACTGATTCATAAAATGTTATATGGGCACCATACTCATGGAAGTGGCATAAAGAGGGTTATATATGTTTTCCCTAGCTGAAGGGCCTCCGGGTTGAGGGCTTCCCATAGTGTGAAACAAACTCCCTCCAGATTGAAATCTAGAGGATAGAGGGGGATTCACCATAATAAATGTGTTTGTCAAAATCGACATGGAGGAAGAGGGGATAAATGATGGAATATAGGAAGTGACTTATCCACCCGATTGAGCACTCCATCCAGGAGCATTGAGACTAGGATTAGGCCCAAAAGAAAGAGGAGGCCAACCTTGAACTGTAGGATTCATTTTGGGAATACGACCTCCACCAAATGAGAGAGGAGAATGCAGAGGAGACATTCCCCCAAGTCCAAAACTAGGATTCACGTTATCTTCTAGAATTGAGGATGAGAGGTGTGATGTCATATTGGGCATACCAAAAAGATATCTGAAAGGGTTTGTTCCTATGGGTCGAGTAGAACCCACAGGTTGGGTAGTACTAAAGGCAAGGATCTCCGACATCCCAACCATTGAGGCTTAAGAAGTTGAAGGGATCCCACTAATAACATAAGATATAGGAGTCAAGGGACTCCCTGTGACGTTTGGGTTTGACTCAGTACTCATAACTAGATGATCACAAGTCTTGGAGGTGGAGATACATGTACCACATTTATTAACTTTATGCCTTTTAGAAGGAAACTTTGGTAAAGACTCAATATGCGGTGGTAACTTCAACAAACGGTGAGACCTTAGATGAAGCTAGTATTGCTCCATGATGACTCAAGACTCGAGATATAAAACCAAATCCTAGGGCCAACTAATAATCAGAGAGCACACCAAAATAAAGAAAAAAGGCCAATGCACACAAACATGATATAATGGTTGAAAAGGGGCTTCCCTCACTAGAGTAGGTATGTCTCACCCAAAAGGAGCCTAAGTCTCCCTTCAAAATATTGAGGTATTAGAATCAATTATAAGGGCCCTTGTGGGCTTAACAGGGTAGTCGTCCATATCCCCCCAAAGAGGTAATCCTCCATAAAGGTTGTGTGTTTTCCGACCCTTATCTGACTCAAGGTACCTGCAGAATAACCCCTACAAGTAACCTATGTGGCTACCTATGTCAAGCAACTAGAGTCACCACAATATAACCGATGCATATGAGAGCAGTCGTAAGTCCGTTCCAGCGTATGGTCAGGGTAACAAAGCCCAAAATTTCTTGTTGCAATTGAAAAATAAAACCTTTTAGATGCACGATGATCAACAATATCTAATTAGGAAATTAAGTTGACTGATAAATAAATTGTAGATTGAGTGTTTCCAACAACTTAGAGGATATTCACACATTCCAACCAACTGGAAGTTTGGAGCCTCTTGAAATTATTAATCAGTGTGAAAGCTAATACACATAATAATTCATTCAAATAGGTCTTCGTGCTAGTGCTAGATGAGAATTACACCTCTCATCATGGTTTTCTGAAGGATTCCAATTCATTTGTGCAACCTTTTTCTTTAGTGGGAAACGGTTGGTCAGAGCTCCACTTCATTGTCCATCAAGCTTCTTTGCTTTGGTCTTTTGACATGTCTATTTCCTTTTCACTTATTCAATCTCTAGAACAGATGTTACAACATGACATGTACAATTAACCATAATTCTAATGTTTCATGGTCAGTTGCAACCTTCTTAAGACATGTGTCTTTCTTGAATCTTGTCTTTCTATTCAAATGAATATATATTTTCATGATCAACTTCGGAAAATCTTTCTGAAAAATTTTCACCACGGTAATCTAAAAATGATAACCAAAATATGTATGGGTGTATGATATCTTGTCATGAGTATCACCCATTCCAATTTGTAGGACATAGATTAGGCTTGAGTTTGAATGTTGGTTTTTCTGGTGGAATTTCTCCTTTTGGGAAACAAATAACTATAACTGTCACGATTACTAGTTCTTCCCTAAAGAGATGTGCTTGAGATCCATTTTATTGACCAATATCCTTGATATAAGATTCTGCTTTAGATAAGATCGAAGGGAGACTAAAACTTGATACTCTGTTCATCGAGGAATACACTAGATGTGAAATATAGTATTACTTCCCCCCATGATTGAAAAAACAATTTAAGACTGGGAAAAAAGATAAGTGTACCATGAAGTCTCAGGCATACCTTATATCATAGATCCACAAATGATTGAATGAATTATTATCAATAGACATCATCTTGAGAAAGACAATGAACAACAAACTTGATTTATTTAATCCAATCTCAATCTTGGTCGAACTGTAAAGAATTTCCCACAAGATGTTCTTTCAACATTTTGGGGTAATTGGTTGCCCAACTATCAATGTCAGTGTAAATGTTGTTGAGACAAGTGAATTTTGCAATTGAACCTTTCAAAGAATTCCTTCACATGGTTTCCTAATGAAGATGGGGGAAAATCAAGATTAAGCTAAAATTTCAGTGAAACAAAATGAAGAACATTGCACTAAAAGAAGAAAACTTTGATGAAGAGGAAATTAAACTAAAGAAATCACCACTAACTACAAATTAAGCTAAAGACAGTTGGTGGTATTTACTGAAGAAACCAAAACAAATCTACACCTATGCTATTTAGATGAAAATAAAAACAAATATCTAAGTTGTGCAGGAATAAAGGAAGTAAGATGAATATGCTAATCCCATTTCTAACCTAACCTACACTGGTTGAAAGGAAGATAGGTATAAGCAAAGTGCTAGTGAAGCCAATCAAGTAACTCCAAACCTGCAATCCCATGTTGATTGAAGGCCAATTGCAGAGAATGAAGTAATGAGAGATGAAGGATAGGAAGAATTGATTCATGTGAGTCTCCACTTAACAAATTGAATTTGGAAATGTTATGATTCATGATACATGCAGATATGTAATATTCTTCCAACCAAGATTCAATCATGTCAAAAAATTTACAATGATCACTACATGAATGCTGGAAGGAAATCGACCACGAGATACATACCTGATGAGGCTCATGAATGAAATTTGCATGCACCATACTTTGTAAGGGAGTCTCGGAGTGGGTGGTATTCCTCATCCCAGGGGAATAAATAAGACATCGAGTACTTGACATAATCATTGGTTGAAATTGGAGTGTCTCATTGTGGATGTAGATCTCCCTAGGTCCAAATTTCACATAATCTGCATGTTGAGAGGAGAGATAATGATGGATTGTTCGAGGGAAACATTGAGTGAAAGATAGATCCAAAGCCTCTCCTAGGATATCAACGAAATCATGTGAGGAGTGTTGGATCATTGAAATGGCATACAAGGATGATTGATGAATTTTCCCCTAAGGAATAACAAGTAATTCTAGGGCAGGTTGAGGCGATAGCGTTTCCTGGATTAGCTCAATGTTTCCTATGCTTTGAATGGTGATGAGATGTTCATTCTTTGTGATTTGTTAATAAGGGTCAACAAACTTATGGTGCCCTGCATACTTTATATTTTCATTGATTAGCATATGTTCATCAAGGTCATAAATCTAAGATTGCGTAGGACCAATGAGTGTAGGTCGATGATTTCATTCAATTATGGGAATGGAAAGTAATCATAAAAAATAGGAACATAAAAATCAAATTGTGATTCACCATTTTCCAAAAATTTGAATCTCAAAGGATTTTCAAAGAAATGCATTTCAGATGAAGTATCATTAAGAATGAGTGTTCAATTGATCAAGGCTGGCCACTCTTCCTGATTTGGTATATCATTTAAAATTTCATTACCAAAATAGTAATGTGAAGAGTGTATTACATGATAAGAGGATGGTTGCTCATGTGGATGATAATCATCAAACAGATTTATATACAATGCATGAAGATATTCAAATTATGAATATGATGGGATTTCCTCGGTAAGAGATTCATCATAGACCAGGATATGATCATGACTTTCAGAAGGGGGATGATTACATGGTTTACACTTCGGGGATACAGGGTCTAGGATTACCGATAAATATTCCTCCATAGATGTGTCAGAGTGTTGGTTGGAGATTATGTCCCATATATCGTTTGTGTTCAGATATAGATTTTGTGAATAGGAGATGGCTTGATCATTTAGATTGCATTCTTCAGAAATAGGGATGAGATATGAAAACCAATCAAGTATTTCTTGGCCAAAGGGTTCATGAATTTCAGGAAATCTACAGTAAATTCGCATGACTCTTCAAAATAAATCATTCTCGGATTCATTTCTTAGCCCATGTATTTATTCCAATTCATTAATGAGTTTGTCATAAACATAATTTTCATGAGAAACAATAAACATTTCCATGAATTGTTTCCAGCTATGAATTGATTTTGCTGGCAATGTACTAAACTAGCCTTTAATTCTCCCTTCAAAAGTGAGGATGAACACTCATCATGTTTCATTTTCTTGTACAATCTTAAGATTTCGTTGAGCGATGTCAAATATTTTGAGGTGCGTAAATGCAGAGATGTGTCCTTCACCATCGAATTTGGGGTTTGAAAAGAGATCAATTTTCTTGAGTGAAATGGCCTTGGTGGGTCTTGGAAGACTCAAAGGGTCCCATACAGAAGTACAAAGAGGATCCTTGAGCTGGTTAAGAGTTAAATGAAATGACTCCACATGGGAAGGCTTGTCATATGACCCTCCTAGCACCAATTCTATTGACGGGTCCAAATTTGCTTGACAACGGTAAGGGTTCTCCCAAGTAAGAAGTCCCAATTAGACCTGTCACTCTTTGGAATAGGGAACCCATCCAGATTCTGGTCTGGCAGCCATTACTGGTTTAGTTCTACTAGTTGCAGCCTGGTCCACCGATGAGGGTGAGTGATGGGTGGTTGTGCAAATGAAAGATATAGATGAAGACTATCTAAATGTAGGCCTAATATAATTCTAATCTAACCTATCCTAACTAGGAGAGAATTAACGTAAGTTAATGAGTTGTGGAATGAAACTAACTCTTCTAGTAACTTCACCTAGATAGCTTAAATGAAGCAATAAAGTTAGATAACACATGCACATGAATATATAACCAAAATAGTCTAAGTCACTATATCACCTACATTAGAATCTCATTCGCTCAAGACATGTAATATAAGAAATAATGACAAAACTGCAAGAAGACATATATTGCATTAGAATAGTCCATAAACAAACATTCTCTTACAACCCATGTGAACAATAAACATTCTTCTTGAAATAGTTCGCAACAAAACAACAACACATGCGAGGCCTTCTCTCAGTCAAAAATTGGCCCTGAGGGTTTCTCCGTATTAGTAGTTTTGACAATAGTACATGAAAACTCTTAGGTCAAATATCCAATTTTAGTTAACAATGTATCTCGAAGTATTTAAGAGGTGTACACTATTTTAAGAGACAAAATCCCTTTCCTTGGGTTCTATTCTAGTATTTATTGAGGTTCAATAAGACTTTTGGCCTCTCATCTCCCTCAATGAACTTTCTTCTTCCAACATTTTTCCTCATCCTCTTTGCGATGATGAACAATAAGGACAATGGTTACATTTAAAATTTATCTCCTGGCACTAATGGGTCATCATGTATTTCGGCCATATGTGTCTTGCACATGATGAAGACCAGATTTGGGTATGGGGGCATCTTCGTCGTCCCGAGTTTGACAACCAATTGTCATGGAGTTTCTAGATTCCTGCTTCATACATTGTGTGATATTTTCTTTGTTTCTCCTCCATCATTGCTACATTTTTCGTTACCAATCCTTCACCATCTTTAGCTATAGATTTCATTGTGATAATGTTGAGCGTGATCCTCCTTCGCTCGATACTTAACAACATTGAACATATAATAGATGATAGTAACTTCAAATAAAATATCAAGAATAATAATTTGAATGAAAATAAAAGGGGGATAAAATAATTCAAGTATCATTTATAAACTTCCCTAAGTTCGATTCATGGTTCCTTTGCTTGTGGTTGAGTTATGGTGTTCTTCAAGGCATTCAACAAGGTGTCAAAACTTAAAAAAAAAATAAGTATACCATAGGTTAGGAATTTCTCAAATGATATAACTAGGATGTTGTAGATATTGAAGAGACCTTCCCAACGGTATAAATAAATCGCAAAACGGATACCTGAGCCAAAAATTATGGCCAATTTACGAGAGGAAGTTCTCTTCTGCTTGGAGGAGTTTGAACTAACTCCTCTGACTTGCTCGAATGAGTTTGAACTAACTCCTTCAATCTGCTCAGAGGATTTTGAAATAACTCCTCCAATACATATCAGAATGTTTTGAAGGGAAATCTTCCAAATATATTCAGAGGGTTCAAAGGGAACTTCTCCTTCTGGGGAAAGCAAAAATTGGAAAATATTCCAAGTGTTGAACTAGCAAGAGACAATGAGAGCTTGCATTCAAAATCCTGTAACTTCCTCATACGATGCCCGATTGAGGTGTCATTTTTTGCAACACGGATAACACAAAGAAACAATTCTATCAAGATAAATAAACATGGTGTTCCATCATTTGAGTGGATCCATTTCTAATGATGGCCACAACTATCCAGGCTTGCATGGCGAGAAATCCTAGATGATCGTTTTGGCACTTTCAGACCTTAGATTTAGATTTCGTCAATTGCATTGGAATCATAATCATGGTAATCAAAAAATTAACTTGTTTAAGGGATGGAAAATTCACTTTGAGGGATGCCAAAAAATTGCGCCCAAAGGCGATTTTTAATGAAAGTTTAGGTCCTGTGTTCTTTGTTTCTTCATCAAAATTTGATTTTGTTAGTTTCTAGGTCATATGTGATGTATATTCTCTTTATCCATCCATTAATATTGAGGTTATGCATTAATAACAAAAATTTATAAATCCCCCAAAATTGCCAACTGATGTCGAGTGCGCTTAACACTGTCTAGGAGATGAAAGGACTAAATTTCTCCCAAAATGTGTTTTAGAACCAATGAAAGACTTGTAGGTGTTATGATTAACCCATATTATGCTAAGAGAGGCTTACACAATGAATATTTATTTGTAATGTCAATAAACACAAAACAAAAAAGCTAGTACCATGTGCACGAAGAAAGCCACTAGGAACACTAAAAATTGATTATGATTGTGATATGAAGTGAATCAGTTGAGATAGGCACTTAATGACCAAATGTCTAGATAGGCATGGAGATTTTAGTCATAGGAAATGTAAGGAGATTGACTGATGAACTCAACAAGAAGGGATCTGAGCAGGGAGGGGGACACGATAAGATTCAAGGAAAAAGTGGGCTACATTGACTTGATCAGTGTTTCTTAGAGGGAATGGATTGTCCTCGATGTGCTCAATGACAATGAGGGGTCAACATCCTTTTGTTGATGCATTTGTGACAAGAGAGGGAAACTTGTCAATGGGTAGCATGTCGGGAAGAAGAGGTGAACCTCATCAATAAGCAATGTAATAAAGAAGAAGGGAGAGAGCGGCATTGTTATGTGATGCAACGACGTGAGTAGAAGTGAATTAGCTGGTGAAAGGTGTTGGAGCCGCCTTTGTTTTTTTAGCCTGTTTAAAATTTCATATCTTAATGCTTGAAATCGAAATCCGGTTTTCATATTTTCCTTTATTTTTCCCAAAATCTTAGAAGTCTCATCACGCAAACAACGATGGCTATCATACTCTTAAGGCATGATTTATTTTCTTTTAATAATTTAAACAAGTCTCTCCTTTTTACCTCGAGATGTCGCATGTCAGAAGTTATAGATCACATAGTTTACAAGTCCCGAGGGGCAAAACAACGAACTAGTTTTAAAAAGTTTACCCAGATCATTACCGAGAGTAAAAATACTCTAAACCGCAGCTAAGCATCATCATGATTTCGTGTCTCAGCTTTGCTAGCTCCCAGAGTCTTACCGTCGTAACCCCGATAGTCAAAACCGCAAGATTCTTGTTTTAGTAACCCGGGTTAATATTAAAGGTAAAAAGTTTAGTCGCAGTTAAGATCTGTCGAGAATTCGCAACTCGGCGTATTTTCCCTCAAACGTTATACCTTCGAAGCCCCAAGTCGCGAAGTTGCGATAAAAATAACAATGTAATTACTTAAACGCCTAATCATGGTTACGTTTTTTAATAACCAAAGCTAATTATCGCAACCTCGGTTTCTAGAGGTGTAAAGGGTTAAAGTGAAAGATCCTGATGAGGCGAATGCCGAAATATTAATTAACAAAGGCCTGATTAATTAAGCTAAGCCAGCATTTTCATTGTTTTAATATGAAAATTAATATGCACAGTCTCCGAGGCGATTTTAAACTTTCTTTGCACCAACTTGCATTATGGACTGTCAAAATTTATGACATTAATTAGAAATGAGGTGAATTGGCAGGTAAGGGTTTGGTTTTTATTGCTAAATTTATATTTAAGAACAATTTGATCGTTCTGTCCCTAAGGACGACCTAGTATTAAATAGTCGAAGACATGGATTTTTTATTTGTTGTCTCAAATTTCATTTCTATTCTACGCAGAGCCAACTTTTCGCGAGCGAACTAATTTATGTATGTGTACGTATTTTTATCGCAGGAGATATAAAGTAGAATCCCCCACCATGGCCCCGCGAAAAACGTCTAAAGCCAATGTTGAGGTTTCATGACAAGGTTCAGACAACGTTTCTGATACTTCACCTTGAAGTGTCGACTCTGTCAGGACCTGGTCATATATTTCTGAGGTTCTACAGTCTGAATTGGTATATGTTTCGGATGATTCCAGTGAAAATGAAAAAGACGACCTAATCACCAAGTATAAGATCATTGTCCAGGATCAAATGCATAAAGTAGCAGCTAGGCCACGTCTGCTCCCTTACTACGATATGATCTGGTGGGCATTAGACCATGTAGATATACCAACTAGCACCATCGTCAACGAGAAGAGGGTCACCATTGGGACTTTCAGACCCAAACAATTGCAGGCTATGTACAAGTTGCCAGCTGTGTCAGACTTTGTTTACAATGTTGACTTCTTGGAGAATTTTAAATAGAAGGAATGTGTGCAATACGACAAGACTATTTCTGGTTTAATCAAAGATTGGGTTTCACACCCTGCGAAGTTCAGGGTGGACAGTAATGGTATATATTCAATAGCTTCTATGGAACCACAGTTCAAATATATCGCTATGATGACCTGCAGATTATATGGGAGAGAGGACACCACACATTTTTTCCTTCAGTGGGTGCCTCTAATTCACACGGTCGTTGAAGGCTGTTCCTTCGACTGGGCTAAACTACTGTCTGATAGTTTAACCAGTCGAGTTACAGAGTATCGAGCGCAGAAGGAGAGCAGAAAGATTGTTTCATTCTTTATGTCCATGTATATCATGGATGCTGTGTGTTTTCTAACACCTTTTTCCTTGATAAGTTGGAGCTGGACTCCATCGGAGGCTGAGCCCATCCACGTCTACCATTCAAAGCTATGGGAAGACAAAGCCTCAGATTTTGTGTATGAAATCTTTAACTGGGTGATGATACCACTGCATGTCACTATCTTCGGCCACCCGCCACCCAGGATCTCAGATAGTATCGCGGTAAATCTGAGCAGTATAGCCGACTGGTACGTGGAAGTAGAATTTTCATATCTCAGGGTTTTCATCACTTATGTTCCTCTGAATGCCTTGCCTTTATTCATACTCGATACGCTGGCTTGCCGTGATATTTCCAAACAAACCATAATCAGTGGCGTAAGTAAAGATATTAAGGGATATTCTAAGAAGGTATGGCCACCTTTTCCTATTCATTTAAGTTCCTATTCTTTGTTAGATTTCGAGCATGCTAAAGCTGAAGCAGCAGCCCTGGAGGACCTGAAATTGGTTCATATCGAATTCAAAAAGCACGATCCACAGAGGGCCGTAAGTAATCACTTAGCCAGTTGCAGGCTTAGAAGGTTCGAACATGAAAATTCACCCTCGGATGACATTTTCCGAGGCATGAGATCTTATGCCGAGGTTTTGGCTCGGATACAAGCCCTGGCACCCGAAGAGAGGGCCAATGTTTTAAAATTCCAAGAACATCGACGGAGTTGTCTTCCCCCAGTATTGTAGGGTGAGAATACAATAACAACAGAGGTGCAACAAAAAGAAGCCAAAGGCTCCAAAGATACAACACCCAGACAAGAAAAACACCAAGACAGGGGAGAGCAAACTAGAAGTCTGAAACCAGAAATAAAAACTCCCGATCCGCCGAAAAAGCAGAATCCAGTTACCACTCCAGGCCAGTCAGCTAAGAAAATCAAAGATCCCATCGCCTCCATTACTCCCTTACAGTCAACTCAAGGGAACATAGACGCAGGGTGGATTTTAAATGAAGAATTGAGACCTATAAGGATGGAAGAGCTCCCTCCAAATGAGTTCTTTTTTGATAAAAAGAGAAAAGTTGTAGTAAAAAGAGAATTATATCAAGAAAAGGGATCAAAGGCCAAGAAGTTCAAGGTTTTGACTGATGGGAAAGATATGAAGAAGGAATAATTCACGACAGAAATAGCCGGAACATTAGGGGCGTACGCTACGACAAACCAATTTTTAGTCGGGGTTTTGAAAAATCAGCTGAAGCGAAAAAATCGCCTCATCAAAACCTTAGAAGCTAAACTAGCCACAACAGAAGAAGTTGCTAAAGACCAGGCAAACACATTAATAGAACAAGCAAGGATGGCCGATAAAAATGAAATTGAGCTGCTCAAAGCTAAGCTCGAACAAGTAGAGCTGGTAGCTCAGACTAGTCAAATACATGTAGGCCAACAAAGAGACTTGATAGGGAAGCTACAGGTTAGATTAGAGTTCGTCAAAAGCCAAGTTATAAATATTGGGATATTCCAGTCCCAAGCTATGGAGATTCGGAGCAAGGTTTCTGCAACCCAGCGAAGTTTACTTACCAAGGTAGAAACGATTCCGGACAATTGTCTGCTTATTGATCAAGTAGTAGCTACAACAAATAGGGAATCAGGAAAAACTTCTAAGTTTTCCATTTCAGAACAAACCCGAGGTAATATTTTGTTGAAAGAATGGGAATGCAGCATATCATAAGGCAAATTGCAATCCAGGAAGGTAAGGAAATCCTGTGAAGAGGCTTTCGGTTCTATAGATGGAAATCTGTTAGGCATTGATAGCGAGAGTAATGCTGAGATGTTGAACCAAATGAATATGGCGAAACTCTCGCTTGATATAAATGAGAAAGAAGAAAGAGATTCGGTCGAAGTCTCACAAGTAACTCTGGTAGACATAGTTCAAATAGATAAATGGATTATTAAACCAAGTGTGAAATTGTGCACTATTGACACCCTAGACTGACAGATGGAAGAAAGGTTGCCGCAATTAGTCAGAGACTGTTACATTTTTTAGGTCAATTGTCAAGCGGAACCTTCAAGGTTGATATCTCGGTTGGTGGAAAAATGTGTCACTTGTACCGAGCATGCGAGAGGGCAGGCTTATGGTACCAAATAAAGACAAAGGACAAAGAAATGAAACGATTGATCTCCTTCTCGTTGTAACTGAAAATACTAGAACGATTGGGATTCCATCATATGTAAATTTGTATAAATATACAATAAAAGGAAGAAAAAGAGGTTGGACCTTTTTGGGTCGATTGTAATAGAGATGTTTCTCCCTTGAGAGTTAATATAAAGCAAATCCGAAGATTCTCGATTCTGTTACCACTGTGTTATGAGTTTGTTTCCTTGTATTTCATATCTAATTTCATTTCATATATGTATCTGATGAATGTTTCGCTATAATTTAGTACAACCTCTATTATAGTGAATAAATTTTAGTTTTCTATATTGTTTACCAGTTTTCCTCTGTACCAGCTATCAGTAGGTATAAGACCAATGAACATTTTATATTTCTATATATATTTTATGCTTCATCAGGTTATTTCTTTATCTTTTTTCTTCTTCTATTTATAAGTGAGATTCTCCCTTGATAGGAGCATTATATGATAGACAACTTAATGTTTTTCTTACACCTCATACACATTTATTAAAATATAACTCAGTTATGGGAAAGGGCCTTTGGTTTGCATCATGTTTTCACTATCAGAGCTATAACTCTCCTTTATACGGTCGAAATCGAGACAACATCTAAAAAAATTCTTTGAGATTTTCTTATCATTTTGTTCCTCTATGACTATCCCTATGACAAGACAACCTAATATCCAACCCGAACTATCAGAGCAAACACATATTGCCTTGAATCTTTTTGATACTATTCTTAAAACAACCACTACCCGGGTAGAACTGGAACGTTCGTGAGCAGCGATTGAAAGGGACATAAACATCCAGGAACAGTTGGAAGCTAGACAACAACCTAGAAATCAACCCTAGCTTCCCTTGCCGAAGGTTGACATTTCTTCCTTCTCTACCCCTTACTCACTTTCGGATGCCTAGACACTATACTTATAAGCCTTAAGTACAGACTCTGGAACAACAAAAGGAATACACACGATGAATATAATAATGCGACCAATATCAGTGAGATGACATTGATCATGCAAATTTCATCGATGATGAAGATGTGAATCAGTGAGGTTTGGAAAAATCTCAATAGTGTGTTAGCCACGTTCAAAGGGAGGTAGACGGTGAATTGATGAAAAAAACAATGGTGTCTCAATGAAAAGGTGGAAGAAGGATGCTCGCATCGGAACGCTATATATCAACGCAAGAAGAGGGGACTCACTGAAGTGTGGATCATCAGGTGGAAGTGATCTGAGGAGTAACTGAACATGAGGTAGGGAGAACGAGAGGAAAATTTGAGTGTATCCATTTTCATGAGAGAGAGAGAGAGAGAGAGAGAGAGAGCGAGAGTGCGTGTGAGAGTTCTGGTTGGAAAAAATTGAAGGGGAGGCCAATTTATTTTCTTGGAGAGAGGCTAAGAAAATAAAATTGGGAGGTCATTGTGGGGGCACAACAAGTAGAGAGAAAGTGAGAGGAAGGGGCGGGAGACATAGTGGTGAGGGGTAGATGTATGAGAGAGAGAGAAAAGATATAGTGTGAGGGAGGGGGAGAGATAGAGAGAGATAGTGTGAGGGAGGGGGAGAGAGAGAGAGAGGGAGCAACGGGTGGAGAGAGAGTGAGAATGATTGTGAAAGGAAGGGGGGAGATAGATGGAAAGGGGGATAGAGAGATATAAAGAGAGAAATGGGAGGAGAGTAGAGGAGAGAGAGGGAGGGGGATATAGTGAGAGTGAGACTAAAAATGAGAGATAGAAAAAGGTGTTAGATGTAGGAGAGATAGAGGGAGGAGGGTTTTATAGAGAGAATGTGTGAGTGTGAGAGGGGGAGAAGAGAAAGAAAGAGAGGGGGGATGGACAAGGTGTGTTTTCGTGTGTGAGAGGGAGGGAGAGGGAGACAAAGAGAGTAGGTAGAGAGAGGGTGATAGGAAGGGGGGGAGAGAAAGTGGGGAGGGGTAGATGTATGAGAGAGAGAGAGTGGAGAGATAGTGAGAAGGAGGGGGAGAGAGAGAGGGAGGGTAGATATATATGAAGAGATAAATGGGGAGAGAGTAGAGAGAGATACAGAGGTGGTAGATGTAGGAGAGAAAGAGAGGAGAGGTAGTGGGAGGGAGGGGGATAGATAGAGGGAATAGGGGGGTAGAGAGAGAATGTGTGAGTGTAAGATATGGGGGAAGAGAAAGAAAGAGAGGGGGGATGGACATGGACGGGGTGGAGAGAGAGTGAGATTGATTGTGAGAGGAAGGGGGGGTAGAGAGATATAAATAGCTTAATGGAGGATATAAATTGGGTGTGAGAGAATGTAGGAGGAAGAGAGAGGTAGACAAAGAGGGGAGGTAGAGAGAGGTAAAAAAGGATGGAGGTAGAGAGTGAGTGTGTTAAAGTGTGGGAGGGAGAGAGAGGAAGACATAGAGTGGGGATATAAAATGTGTGTGTGAGGGTGTGGGTGGGAGACAAAGGAAGACATAGAGGGGGGATAGAAATTGTGTGTGCAAGAGTGTGGGAGGGAGAGAGAGGAAGAAAAAAAGGGGAGGTAGAGAGTGAGTGTGTTAGAGTGTGGGAGGGAGATAGAGGAAGACAAAAAGGGGAGGTAGAGAGTGAGTGTGTTAGAGTGTGGGAGGGAGAGAGAGGAATACATATAGGGGGGGTAGAAAGTGTGTGTGGGAGGGAGAGAGAGAAAGGAATAGTAAGGTAGTAGAGAGAGTGTGTGAGAGTGTGAGAGGGAGAGGGAGAAAGGAATAGTAAGGCAGTAGAGAGAGTGTGTTAGAGTGTGAGAGGGAGAGAGAGGAAAATATAGAGGGGGGTAGAGAAAGAGGTAAATGTAGGAGAGAGGGGTAGATGTAAGAGAGATAGAGAAGATATAGTGGCACAAGGGG
>SNQJ01S0005917.1:34962-68152 GCA_010110895.2 Picea sitchensis | reverse complement strand
ATTCAGTTGTTGACAGAATTATAGACATAGATCGTGTCGTCTATGCACATTTGAAATATACATTTTATTTTATTTTTAATTATTATTGTTTACTATTTTTAATCTATTTTTGTCTTCACATATATCAAAATCCTAGAATACATGCCTCTCTTATTTCTACTATATCTTTTTCGTGTCTTAACCATTTCTCAAATGAGTTATATGCGACATTATAGGAGACCAATACCTATGATCTAAAAAAAAAAAAATTGATTATGTTAAGACCCTTTAAGCCCGGACAAACAAAAGACGTTGAAATTTCACGCATATGTTGACTTTGATAATTTAAAAAAAAAAAAAAAAATTAATATTAAATTTTCCAAAAGGTTCACGACACAAAAAAAATAGGTTTTGTACAAGTATACAATTTTTTGGAACTAAATTCCATAGTTAAGACCCTCAACACCTGCACTATCAAAAACATATACCTTATATTTTGTTGGAAAAATAAGATACCACTATTAGAAAAAAACAAATTTGACCTAGTTATTCACAATGTCTATGAATAAAAGTTGTATATTCAGAAAGCTAATTCATTTTCCTACGTTTAATCTTGTTACACCATATTCAAATTCATTGTAGAAGTACCTTGAATAATCCCTCCAAGTTAACATATTGTTGTCTTTATAAGTTTGCATTGCCACTAACGCATCATGAGAGACCATAATTAGATTTCACTCACCCATTATCATATTACTAATATCTTTACAAAACCAATGTCCAAATCTGAGTGTGTTAAGCTATGTGATATGCTCATCCTTTAGGCAACTACAATTATGGGGGGTGTCCTGCCAATGTAATTTCACCTCATGAACCTCCTGAACTATGTGTTGATGGGAGGTAAGGTGTTGGAACCCTCAGGTTTTGATGGTTCATCACACATCTGCTAGATATAGATGGTTGAGCATTCGATTGAAAACTAGAGACAACCATTCGAGTGGTCGACTAACAACTGGAGACAATCGATCAAGTAGTCGACTAGAAACTAGAAAAAGTTTGTCGATGGATCGGCTAGCCAAGAAGTTGACTATGTGTTGGATGACTAGATGATCGGGTCAACTAGGTGATTTGACTAGCCAACATGATAGTGTGAGTTTTCCGAAAATCGTTACAACTGTTGACTGTCATTTGTTGAAAATATCTTCCCCATTTAAAGGAAGTTGGTTAGATCAAAAGACTATAAATAAAGGACCCCATGGGTTGATGATGTGTGTGAAATGATGTGTATTAAATGACCATTGAAACATCTATCATGCATTGTGATGTTCTGATCACAATGAGTTTTTATTAAGTGATAAAACGATGTTTCTATACACCATATATCTTCTTGGAGTATTATTTCCTTCTTTTTTTATTTCTACAGATTCTTTTTTCTTCTTCTCAAGGTTACCCTCAAACCTATGTCTAAGAAACTATGACCTAGGGGTCTCTAAGTTGTCAAAATCGTCATGGGATAACACCTGGTTTGGGCCACACCAACCCTTAGCATGGATGTATTTTATTTGTCTCCTCCTAGCTAGTAGAGTTTCAAATCTAAGTAGCCTTACAAAACGAGGCCCATCAAAACCAATCATAATAGTGGGATTTGACATGTCTTGTGAAAATTCTTGAGGAAAACCTTCATTCACGATTACTCATGGATAATTCTTTCAATCTACAATAAAAATTCCTCTCCCATGTGATGAGCATTTTACTCTTCTTATTTATTAAGGACCTTGTGTGAAACCATGGTTGTTTTATGCCTACAAATGGTAATAGAAATCCATGTAATTTGGCTAGTAATATCTTGTGGAAGTTGGTAGTTCATTGTTGATAATATGAGAGGAAATATGATCATTTTGAGGTAGATCCATGTTTTAATGTCCACAATGTCCAAGAAAACACCATTAAACATGCAACCTTGGTATTGTTGCTCATGGAAAGTTTGAGCCAAGTGTTTTGTTTTATTTGATCCCTAGAAGGCAACCAACAGTGTGGGTCATTTTTGCATGCACTTAAGAGGATTGGAAGGTAATAATATCCCAAAAGTACTATAGAAAAAATAAAAAAGGAATATCTTTTTTATGTTTTGTAGGGTAGTGAAAAAAAGAGCCATGGTTGATTGTTGGTTGGATGAGAGCATGGACTACTCCATAGTGAGAAGATTGGTTATGTCATGAGAGTAATGAGTTGTTATGAGTGATATTAGAGCCTTGTAGGAGATTCATTTGCCTTGAGGGACCATGGTATGATGGTTTGTATTGGGGGTGGAATCCACAGTTCATTTTAAAGGTTTGGTGGCAAATCGCTCCTCAACAACCTATTTGGGGGACTTGCATTCATTTACAAATAAGTGTTCATAAATATATCTTTGATGAATGATTTTTATTTTGCCAATTCCTCAAATTCAATGGATAATGAATGGATTTTGAATATGCAATGATTTCTATTTTATATTTTGACATATCCTTATGATTTATATTGTTGTTAGAGTTCAAATTTGACCTACTAGTGAGTTATTAGAAGAAGGCATTCGCATGGAGTGATATGATCCCACGAGGAGTAATATATGGGGGTAACCATAAATATAATATGGGTTGGTATAATAAAGGACCCACATATGCAATGAGTGAGAATAGGTGTACATAAAGGTCAAGATAGTCATTATTGGCATGAGCATATAATTTTGTTATGTGGATGTAGTTGGGTTAATTAGATGAGATTCTCTTATTATTTAAGGAGTTGTTGTGTAACTTATCTTTGTTATCTCTTTGGTAAGATAAATCCATGGAGTTTGAATAGAAAGAACTTGTGGAAGTTGGGGGCTTGTTGTTGAGAATATGAGAGGAAATGGGATGATTTTGAGGGAAATCGATGGTTGGAATGTCCACAATGTCCAAGAAAATACCGTTAAACTTGCAACCTTATTATTGTTTCTCATGAAAAGTTTGATCCCATGCTTTTCAAGTAAATTATTTCACATAATATAATTAAACAATTCTTTCTAAGCTCACGGAATAGAATTACATAATTACACTAATTGCAATTTCATATGATCTTCCATGTGTTTTATTGGATTTGGGAGATGATGATAGCTATGATCATATTTTTACATGGAAATGATATAGTAATTTTAGAGGAAAAAATAACTCTATGAAACACAAATATGTCTTTGTTATACAAGTATACATATTTTCATAATATAATGTCTTAAATGAATTCCATATAATATCTTAACATCAATTGAAAGATTATAAATGACTCTAGTTTACCCATAAAACAATATAGGTATTTTAAGAAATATTATATATTCCTGTCATGCTAATTTTTACACAGAAATAATTGTAAAAAATATTAAATATTCTTTTTCTTAGGTAATTTGTATCTTTTTAATGAAGTAACACTAACCATCTTAACTCTGTATCTACTAATATTATATGTTATTACACTCATTTTCAAAATTAAAACCCAATCATTAATCATTGTAACAAGTTTCAAATCGTTTGAAAATGGTATGAAGTTTCTAATAAGCTAAAATGAATATAATATAATAATCATATATATCTATGGGTTTTCTTAATTTCTTAAGAAACTATTGAATGTAATACATGAATCTAAATAATCTCTACTTTGAAAGATATCACATAAATTTTAAGAGGACTAGTTTTAGTAGCATAAGTTGAATATGCACTTGAAGAGAAGATGTGACAATATATGCCTAGTAAAGGATTTTAAGAGGACTAGTTTTAGTAGCATAAGTTGAATATGGACTTGAAGAGAAGATGTGACAATATATGTCTAGTAAAGGACTTTATGCATAGAGACTAGATTTAGAGAGTATATTTTGAAACCTTTGACTAGGAATCATATGTATGTATTCAATTTGTCCAATAAGATAGGATGACTAAGTATATAGTGTTTACTTTTAGATTGTAAGAGCTTGATTACCTAAAGTTATGGTTTATTTCAATGCTAAAAATATAGACTATGCCTTGGAGATGTTAGAAGGAAATTAAGGAGATAGTCATGGTATTGGCTTACTGCTTCTATAATGATATAGTTTTTTGATAGAAGTTACCCATGTGGATGAAATTAAGGATAGAAACTAACCATTAAGATTAGATTAGTATGGTTGTGATGTTGTCTCGAAAAATATACATCTCACAGAAAGAAAAATATACAACCCAAAAATGTACCTGGAGATAGCTTGCTCCTCTTAAAAAACTTCGCTTGTTCTCAGTCAATTTTCTCATCCTCAAAGCATGAATGGATAAATGAATTGATATGGACAATTAATTTTTTCTTTTTGTTGCCGACACTTTTTTTTTGTCACATAACATTATGTGACAACATCTGCCCAATACTCGATTGGAGAATGCCTCTTGGTGCAATCACAAATATATATAGCACAATAATAGATTTTTATTTCCAGAAAAACACATCATATGAACTTTTTTTAATTCCGTATTTTGAGTAAAATCATATTTTTAAGGGGTCGATTGAATTTGAGTGTGTTGGGAGGAATGATTATCATCATCATCACCCAAGTTCATCATTGAAAGCACACTCCTCAATAATTATATTAATTTAATGCTATAGAGGCAACCTCATCCTGACAAGTCATTGAAAGCACATGCAATGATTATATTGTTGGAATGATCCTCCAGAGTCATTAAAAGCACATTCAATGATTATATTGTTGGAATGATCCCCCAGAGTCATTGAAAGAATACTCAATGATTATATTGTTGAAATGACTTCGAGCTTATTGGATTGAGCAATTTAAAAATACTTGCCCTCATATTTAAGTAGTGCTTATGCCTTAAAAACCTATTCTTGTATTGTATATAAGGTGAAAAAACCCTCACCTTATATGGGTCATCAGAGGATGTTGTTTCTAACGAGCTCGTGATGCGTAGATGCAAAGGTTGCATGACACTCTCAACGAAGTGTGGTTGCAGAAGCTATCAGAAAACAAGAAGCAGTTTGAGAATTGCCAACAAGTTCACAGAGTGTAACATCAATAAAGTCTTCGACCGAAAAAGGAAAATGGAAGGGGGGCTTGTAAAACGTCTAAACAATCCTTATGTTGAACAGATAGATATTGCTTTGATCAGAAAGTTCTTTCGGATTTATGGCATAGGTTTTTTGATTTTCGACATTTCTAACCAAACTAGTGTGGTCCATCATCAGGAAAATGTTTGTGAGAAATGAAGGACAAAGGATATAACAGGTGTATAAATACTTGAAAAGTTGTTATAAGGAGCCGATTTATTAAAAATGAAATAAAAAATTATAAAACTTAAGAAAATATAGTTTCTTAAGTTTTATAATTTTTTATTTCATTTTTAATAAGTCAGCTCCTTATAACAACTTTTCAAGTATTTATACACCTGTTATATCCTTTTTCCTTCATTTCTCACAAACATTTTCCATGATGGACCACACTAGTTTGGTCAGAAATGTCGAAAATCAAAAAACCTATGGGAGAAATCCGAAAGAAAATTCTGATCAAAACAATGGTCGCAAAAGCCTTAGAACAGAAATAAATATTGCTATTGAAGATTTGAGGATTGGAATACAAAAGAGTTTGAAAGCTGGTTATGAGAAGAGCCTTCAGTATGTGAAAGAAATTCTCAAGTCATATTATTCTTTGAGTAAAAGTGCATCAGATGAGGTGAGTAACTGCATAGCGGAAATTGAACAAATCAAGGCTGCAATTAAACAACAAACTGGAAGTGTATTTGCAGAGAAATTAGTTGGAGAAATTTGTGCTCTCTGGAAATCTGGTACTGAGGATAAGGAAATGCTGAATGAGTTGTTCAACAGGGAAAAATATACAATATCCCAATGCGTTAAGAAAGATCTTACCGAATACGAAGCTTATCGGAAAAAACTTGAAGAGAACATGATGATTGAACAGACCTGCAAGCTACTGATTTGGATAACAATTTAATAAAGTTTATTTGGTCTTCTTAACTCCATTTTTATTTCCCTGCACAACACAAACCACCAACTTGCATGTAGTTTTGTCCTTTAGTAAAACTTCATGGCACTGCGCAATGCTAGGTGAAGTTGGCCACAACACAAGCGCTTCCTCACTGGTTAAATCCAAACTGCAACCACAACTAACCATCTATTGGAACGCTCAAATGAAACCGATAAATTTGTTGTCAGTCTTTTTGGGTACTGATCAAATTTACACTACTGTGAAATAAGTATCTACTACAGGTGGCATCTCTTCCAGATCGCGCTAAGTATTGGATAAGGTTCCCACATTTGGTAACTTGTACTAGCAGGCACGTTGATGCCCAGGAATTGACTAAAATAAAACCACGCTCTAAAATATTCTTAAAGTCGTAAGTGTTTGGTCCTGGAACCTAGATGTGACCTCAGCAACAATTAAACATTAACCAATTGGCTAGGCCTCCTCCACTCATGCACAGGCAGTCCAAAATTCTTTCTGTGTAACAAAAGTTAAATGGTAATGCCAAGTCTCTCACCTGCACAGGAGCATCACGATGTTTTTGATAAGTAAGGGCAATAAAAAGGAAACACGAATTCTAGGGCTGGAAAAGAATGATAAAAATGAATCGCCGATGTCTAAATGCCACAACAAATACACCACAAGCATAGTAGGTCCTAGCTTCAAATCATCGTGCACCACAAGCCAAAACAAGCTACACAAATCTATATGTCCTCAAAATTATTGGTTGTCGACCATTGATCGAAGGGGAAGGGGATGGATACTCAATCCTCATGTTCCTCCATATTGATCGAGTAAGGTTCTCATTACTCCTCAAGACGAAAAGGCTACTGATTTGGAGAAGATTGAAGGCCAGATAATTGGAATAAATGCTACCATTGCAGAGTTGCAAAGTGCACTAGCAATTCAACAGAAGTATAAGAAGAAATTGAGAAAGCTTGGAGTTTCTAAAAGGACGAAGAAGACCAACTGTTCACTCCATCCTCGACCAATCTGTCATCCTATATGGGCAAACAGTGATACTAATGATAATATAATTGTCATAAATGTTTCTCGTTGCCATGTCTGCACACTCGGGTTTGAAGTAGAGACCTTGGATATCATCGTGGCATCGTGCGGCACATATTCCACCCCTTCTGCTTGGTTTCTAATGGAAAAGTTTTGAGAAAATGCCCCAAGTGGCTTGTATGGGCTTGCATGACTACAAGTCTCATGCATCTTGGCCTCACCTTTGATGTCCCCTTCCATGTTTTCCTTGAGCAAAACCGGATTGGAACTAGTACAACCTAGTGAAATTGGAGATCCTGCCACCTCTGCATACTCCTTCTTGTAATCTGAGCCCCACTTAGTGACATTAAAACTGACGCAAAACCAAACTCTCCATAAAAAAAGAATTCTTCCAATTTGTATATCTGATCCAAAGTCTCCTTTTTTTTTTGTCTTGATTATCCTAAGAATATTTCAGGGACAAATTCGTGATGGTTTTAGACATCCAATAGAACTGTGTGGCTATGAAGAACTTTGTATCTCTAGATCTAGAAAGTTCTGTATCCATTATCCATTCATGGAACTCCTATTTAACCTATTATTTTGAGGTTTGGTCTCTTCACTGCCTAGCCTCACTCACAAATCTATCCAATTTATCTTGCATTTTTGGCGGAGTGTTGGAGTGGAAGAGCTTCCTGGCCATCTCAACCGACTATTCCACACATGTAACATGAGCACAACCAAGACTATGCTAGGGGAGTGGAGGCTTGGAAACTCTCTACTTCCTATTACCATGCATGCTAGGCTCAAGGCCATTTGTTTCCATCTGGAAAAATGTGACGTGAGATGGGAAGTACTGAAACAAAGAAACCAAACTGTCGAAGACTGAGTCTAAACCAAAGATGTGTAGGATACCCCATATTCCAAATAATGACCAAGGCCAAGCGAGATCGAACAAGGAAATCCTAAAACCTATTCCCAATTTTGGAATTGAGGGCGACACAAAAGGCCAAAGGATGAATGAACACTATCCGCCCAAACAAACCAGAGAACCAGACAAAGGAAGCCCCCTCCCTAAGAGATAAAGAAGACCCAACCTCAAAAAGGGAGACATGGAGGAAACCCATCCTGTATTAGCCCACAAAAGACCTTATTTGGATAAGAACTCAACACTGAAACCTCAACCTCGTGAAAATAGAGCATTCTAACCAAGCCACTATACTTAAAACTTGGGAGCACACCTTCAACCATAATCCACATAGTTAGTCTCATGAGATAATTCATGTAAAATAATGAGGGGGTCAAAGAAGTTATCATAATTACCAAAAGAGCACCGCACAACTAAGAGCTTCTATCAACATTCCTCACTAATTCCATTAACCACATAATAGACTTGCATGCCCTGGAATGAGAACCCTATGTCCTTACTCATAGCCTCTTTAGAGCCGCACATGATAGCATGAAATCACTTGTACTCACCACCATCTACCTTGACAGTTGAACAAGACCGAGGAGACATTTGTTTGATGTCTCTCTCATCACTTAAAACTTGCTTATAAACCACAATTGATCACCAAATCTAGGGGGAAGTGTCATTAACTTTAATTCAAACCTTCTTGTTTCATTCCATTAAAATTAATTCAAAGATTCTTTTTTTTTCATGTATATAAGAAAATAATGAAGTATGGAGAATATGCATTAAAATAAGAAGATACATGGCATTTTCTCTTTTATGACAATGTTTACCTCTATTAACATATTATGTAAATTAACAGAAGATCACAAATTTTACCATTCATATTTCAAATATTGTCATTTTAATTCTATATTAAAATAACCCTATATAAATTATGGATTATGGAGGCTTACACATTTGACAAGTTAAGTAGTGCCCCGAGTTTGTACTACTAGTAGAGGTCAACCACTAATTACCACTAATTAGATGGAGAGTTAATTAAATTATTCATAGAGATACAATGTGATGCACATGTATTAAAATATAGGAATTCTTTGCTTTTATATAAGGAATATACAAAAAAAAAAAAAAAAATAGCTTCTTAAATATCTTGTGTGTGTGAAGCGGGGTGGAAGCATCATCAAATTAAAACTGCTAAAAAAAAATAGCATGAGTTCTAACCATAGAAAGGAAAAAGAAATATGAGTTCATCTAAGTTTTCTTCATCATTTCTAAGCATAAGATTTCTATTAGTGGTACAAAATATTATAAAACAAATCTCCTAAAGGAAAATTGTTTAAAGCCTACAAAGTCGAGTTTTCTAATTCAAGAGATCAACAAATGTACATGAACATGAATTATCATCACCGATAAAAAAAAATCCCAAAGGTTTAATTTTTTGTGGAGGGGAAACTTAACTCCTACAATTTTTTTAAGGATGGTTAAATTGTATAATCCTCCTTACAGTTGTGTTTCTTGTGCTTGTGGGTCTTCATGTCATTTCCTTTATAATGGCTTCAACACATACATACTCAAATTTCTTCCCTGCATTTTAACACATTTTACACATGCAATAAAAAATCTTTTGTTATGATAAATTTATAAATATGTTTTTGTATCTCTTTTCAACATAAATACATATCACAAATTATTCATTCTCCCATAAATTATACACATAAAAACACATTTTACACATTTCTCAACATAAATACATATAACAAATGATTGATACTCACATAAAGTATATACATCAAAATACATTTACATGTTTCAAATAATAAATGCATACGGTAAATTATTCATGTTCTCTTAAATTATACAATTTACACATTTCCCAACATAAATACATATGGTAAATTATTCATGTTCCCATAAATTATACAATTTGCACATTTCCCAACATAAATACATATGACAAATTATTCATACTCACATAAATTATACACATCAAAACACATTTTACACATTTCCCAACAAAATACATATGACAAATTATTCGTACTCACATCAATTTAATTTATCATATTCATAAAATTATATTGATTACATTAAATTATTATAATCTTTTACAATAAAATAATTATGAAATCAAAATATCAATTTCCTTGGATTATTATGAAGGTGATTTTTGAAAAAAAAAATTCTTGATTTGAAAATATGAAATGATATTTGGATACCCATCTGAGAGTTGTACATGTGGTCTTGATTGCGAGCGAAGACATGTAGTTCTTGGGCCCCTTTTTCTCAACTTCGAGTCATTCTAGGCCAGAGTTTGACCAGCCCCGAATGAAGGCTATTTGGAAGAAGTGGAATTATGGGTTTAAAAATATAAAATAATTTTTTGATACCCATTTGAGAGATATAGGTGGGTACCCAAGCTCTCACAACGTTGAGGCATTCTTTGGCCCATTTCAATCAAATTCGTATCCTTTTAGGGTTGATTCTGGTTAACCTTGAATGAAGGTCATTTTTAAAAATAAAAATTATTGATTTGTAAAGATGAAATCATATATGGATACCCGTTTGAGAGTTGTACACATAGTAATGATTTCGAGCGAAGATGTGTAGTTCTTGGCCCCCTTTTGTCAACTTTGGGTCATTCTAGGCCCAATTTTGACGAATTTGGAAGAAGTGGAATTATGGGTTTAAAAATATAAATAATTTTTTGATACCCATTTGAGAGATGCAAGTGGGTTCCAAGCTCTCGTAACATTGAGGCATTCTTTGGCCCATTTCGATCAAATTCATATCGTTTTAGGGTTGATTATGGTTAACCCCCAATGAAGGTGATTTTTGAAAAGAAAAATTCTTCATTTGCAAAGATGAAATCATATTTGGATACCCATTTGAGAGTTGTACACGTGGTCCCGATTGCGGGTGAAGACGTGTACTTCTTGGGGACCTTTTTCTCAATTTTAGGTCATTCTATGACCACCTTCGACTAGCCCCGAACGAAGGCAAGGCAAAAGATGTGAAATTATCGGTTTACAAATATAAAATAATTTTTTGGTACCCATTTGGGAGATACAAGTGGGTTCGTGAGCACTCCCAACGTTAATGCATTTTTTGGCCCCTTTCGATCATATTCGAATCGTTTTAGGGTTGATTCTGTCAACCCCAAATGAAGGTGATTTTTGAAAAGAAAAATTTTTCGTTTCCAAATATGATATCATATTTGGATACCCGTTTGAGAGTTGTAGACGTGGTCTTGATTGTGAGCGAAGACATGTAGTTTTTGGGCCCTTTTTTCTCAACTTCGAGTCATTCTACTGTAACTTTGGACTAGCCCTGAACGAAGGCAAGGTAGAAAAAGTGAAATTAAGAGCTTGCACATATAAAATAATTTTTTCATACCCATTTTAGAGTTTACAAATACAAATTGTTCATACTCACATTTTTTATTCTTTTTGTTTTGTATGTAGATCGAGAGATCAACAAATGCACATGAACATGAATTATCATCACTGATAATAAAAAAATCCCAAGGGTTTATTTTTTTGTGGAGGGGAAACTAACTCCTCCAAAAGATTTAAGGAGGGTTAAATCGTATAATCCTCCTTCCAGTTGTGTTTCTTGTGCTTGTGGGTCTTCATGTCATTTCCTTTATAGTGACTTCGACACATACATAATCAAATTTCTTCCCTGTATTTTAACACATTCTACACATGTAATAGAAAATCTTTGGTTATGATAAATTTATAAATATGTTTTTGTATCTCTTTTCAACATAAATACATATCGCAAATTATTCATGCTCCCATAAATTATACACATCAAAATACATTTTACACATTGCTCAACATAAATACATATAACAAATGATTGATACTCACATAAAGTATATACATCAAAATACATTTACACATTTCAAAAGATAAATACATATGGTAAATTATTCATGTTCTCTTAAACTATACAATTTACACATTTGCCAACATAAATACATATGGTAAATGATTCATGTTCCCATAAATTATACAATTTACACATTTCCCAACATGAATACATATGACAAATTATTCATACTCACATAAATTATACACGTCAAAACACATTTTACACATTTCCCAACAAAAACACATATGACAAATTATTCGTACTCGCATCAATTCAATTTATGATATTCATAAAATTATATTGATTACATTAAATTATTATAATCTTTTACAATAAAATAATTCTAAAATAAAAACATCAATTTCCTTGGATTATTATGAAGGTGATTTTTGAAAAGAAAAATTCTTGATTTGCAAATATGAAATGATATTTGGATACCCATTTGAGAGTTGTACACGTGATCCTGATTGCGACTGAAGACGTGTAGTTCTTGTGCCCCTTTTTCTCAACTTTGGGTCATTCTACGCCAAAGTTTGACCAGCCCCGAACGAAGGCTATTTGGAAGAAGTGGAATTATGGGTTTAAAAATATAAAATAATTTTTTGATACCCATTTGAGAGATACAGGTGGGTACCCGAGCTCTCGCAACATTGAGGCATTCTTTGGCCCATTTCGATCAAATTCATATCATTTTAGGGTTGATTCTGGGTAACCCCGAATGAAGGTCATTTTTGAAAATCAAAATTATTGATTTGCAAAGATGAAATCATATTTGGATACCCATTTGAGAGTTGTACACGCAGTAATGATTTTGAGCGAAGACATGTAGTTCTTGGGCCCCTTTTGTCAACTTCGGGTCATTCTAGGCCCAAGTTTGACGAGCCCCGAATGAAGGTTGTTTGGAAGAAGTGAAATTATGGGTTTAAAAATATAAAATAATTTTTTGATACCCATTTGAGAGATGCAAGTGGGTTCCAAGATCTTGTAACATTGAGGCATTCTTTGTCCCATTTCGATCAAATTCGTATCGTTTTAGGGTTGATTATGGTTAACCTCCAATGAAGGTGATTTTTGAAAAGAAAATTTATTCATTTGCAATGATGAAATCATATTTGGATACCCGTTTGAGAGTTGTACATGTGGTCGCGATTGCGGGCGAAGACGTGAACTTCTTGGGGGCCTTTTTCTCAATTTTAGGCCATTCTATGGCCACTTTCAACTAGCCTCGAACGAAGGCAAGGCAGAAGATGTGAAATTATCGATTTACAAATATAAAATATTTTTTTGGTACCCATTTGGGAGATGCAAGTGGGTTCACGAGCACTCACAACGTTGAGGCATTTTATGGCCCCTTTTGATAATATTCGAATCGTTTTAGGGTCGATTATGTCAACCCCAAATGAAGGTGATTTTTGAAAAGCAAAATTTTCCGTTTCCAAATATGATATCATATTTGGATACCCATTTGAGAGTTGTAAACGTAGTCCCGATTGTGAGTGAAGACGTGTAGTTTTTGGGCCCCTTTTTCTCAAGTTCTGGTCATTCTACTGTAACTTCCGGCTAGCCCTAAACGAAGGCAAGGTAGAAAAAGTGAAATTAAGAGCTTACAAATATAAAATAATTTTTTGATACCCATTTTAGAGTTTACAAATAAAAATTATTCATACTCACATTTTTTATTCTTTTTGTTTTGTATGTAGATCTAGAGATCAACAAATGCACATGAACATGAATTATCATCACTGATAAAAAAATTCCCAAGGGTTTAATTTTTTGTGGAGGGGAAACTAACTCCACCAAAATCTTTAAGGAGGGTTAAATCGTATAATCATCCTTACAGTTGTGTTTCTTGTGCTTGTGGGTCTTCATGTCATTTCCTTACTCAATTTTCTTTCATGTATTTTAACACATTTTACACATCTTTGGTTATGATAAATCTATAAATATGTTTTTTATCTCTTTTCAACATAAATACATATCCCAAATTATTTGGAAAAGTTTTGAGAAAAGTTTCTAATGGAAATTTTTTGAGAAATGCCCCAAGTGCCTCTGCCAGATGCCTTAAATGTGGTTGAAATCATTTGGGGTAGTGGAAGCTTGGACGTCTCATTCACAGCCCAAGAATAGTGAAAAGATTAATGCATCATCCCAATGTATGTGATTGCTCGATAATCTTTCCTGAATTTTGATTCTTCAAATGATAGCATAATTCGTGATTTACATTTTTACGATTTACCAAGGTTTTGGGTTCGTAATGCTGCATTTTATATATGTTCTTTTGATGACATATCTGATAATACTGAGTACTGTAAATGCATAGTAGACGCAGAGATACAACCATCACCAACAACAGAGTTAACGATGGAGAGCTCAGCCAAAAGTGGTAGGAAACTAACTCCCAAAGTTCTGCATTGCAATATATTTTTGATCATGATTTCAACTTTCTTGTTGCTCATTAAAAGTTACCTTGTTAAGCCTCTGGACACTGAACACTGACCTTGTGTTACAGATATAGGTTCAACCTTGGCACAAATAATTGTAGACATGAAGTCTACCATAACTGGCTGTAAATAACTCTCCAGTTCTGCAGTCATTCTTATGTGGAAGATCGAGCGTCTCTGAGTGTTTGTCAAACAGCTTTTTGGGTTTGCACTTGTTTTGTGTAAAATATTCGCCATGCTTATGCTTTTATACAAACATATAGTCAGTAAACTTATCATTTTATACAGGTAGAGACATATAGTACGGTACAACTTATGTTTCAGTAAACTTATACAGCTTGAGTGGGCCTAATGGTTAAGAACATGTGTTTCATTTTAAGAGGTCATAGGTTCAAATCTAGAGTGGGTAGGGTATGTATACCTTCGTAGACTTTACCAGTCAAATCGTTGGGCGAAGAGGGGTCCCTTGTCCCACAAACAAGGGGGTCCCATACACCAATTTGGTGTGTTGGCTTGGTCGTGACCTTAAAAATAGATTATTATTATATAGATAATGAACACATTATGTGCATCACCTTGAAAAAACCTATAACTTCTTTTCTATTCATTGCAAACTTATAAAAAGTGAATATAGAATGTTTTTATTTTTTTTTGCCGGGTGGGGGGGGGCTTCCTCTCTATTCATTGCAAGCCTACTTATTCATTTTTTTTGCTGGGGGGCTTCCTCTCTATTCATTGCAAGCCTACTTATTCATTAAACCTAAAAACCTCATCAACTCTAGAACCATTGCAATGAAGACTAATGTTTTAGTGGGCTTTATTATAAGCAACATAGACTAATGTTTTAGTGGGCTTTATTATAAGCAACATAAAGTGTTGGTCATTAATGGTGATTGTTGTGTACTATTTGTATACCTTAGTCATTGTAGTGGATTTGGTTTAGCCCTAGCATATATGGAATCGAATGTTTTCTATGTAAAACATAAAAGTTTAGTGAGATTCATTTTAGAGTAAATAATTATTATTATTATTATTTTAATAATATTTTTATTATATATGTAAATTGAATATATATTATGTTAGAATCAAATGTTTTTAATGTAGAACATAAATCTTTAGTGATATTAGTTTTAGAGTAAATAATTATTTGGTTTTTTATTTATTAATTTTTCTGTTATTATGAGTAAATACCATTTGGTTTTATTTATTAATTTTTCTCTATTATATATATATATATATATATATATATATATATATATATATATATATATATATATATATAATGTTAAAAGAAATATTTCACTAAAATATAGATTTGTTATATATTTTAAATATTATTATTAATATTTTCATATTAAAATTTATTTTCATCTAGATTTATTTTCAAAAATCATTAAACGCTATTATAAGAATGTGTTTCCTCAATTATACATCAATTTTGAGAGTTGTATAATATTGTTATGGTATTGATTGAGATAAAAAAAAAAATGAATTCATTTTTAAATTGGATTTTTGACTTTGAGTTATACAATTGTTTATTAGGGTCTCTGAGCCTTACACATAGTAATAAAGTGATGGTAAAAAGTTGTGTCGTATTAATAGTTTTTATTCATTAGATTTGACAATAATGTTTCACGATGTCTACTTAATGTTTTCTCTTAAAGTTTAATATTGTATGATTGATCCTAGTATAACTTAACATGTGGTTTGCGTCTTTAGGATTACTTTTAGTATATTTATCATTTATGAAATAATAATATTAAGCATATTTGATGGTTCCTATTATGATGTGGCACTTTCTCCTTTGTTTTTAGTTACACTATGAACTCAGATAACATGTGTGTAAGAAGTGTTAAGTAACCTATATGCTTATCCTTTCCATGTGAATGTGTGAAATACTAAAATATAGTAATGAATTAGTAATAGTGCTATGAAAGAATTACACAATTGTCATTATTTTTTCTTTAAGCTAAAGTACTTATATATTAATAGTATACAAAAATGGTATAGTCAGCCATATCTAATGCTTGCCAAAATGGAAACCAGGCATCAAAATGGAAGCACAATTAATATTCATATGTCTTCAATATGTCTATACAAGTTTATAATAGTAATACTATATCTATAGAGCATGTACATAAAAACTACAATGAAAAATTAACTAGTTAGATAAAAACCAAAAAGCAGTGAAATCCATAAGATTAATTGAGAGGTGGCTTGTATGGACTTGCATGACTAGAAGTCTCATGCATCTTGGCCTCACCTTTGATGTCCCCTTCCATGACTTCCTTGAGCAAAATCGGATTGGAACTAGTACAACCTAGTAAAATTGGAGATCTTGCCACCTCTGTATACTCCTTCTTGTAATCCGAGCCCTAGTTGGTGACATTAAAACCGATGAAAAACAAAACTCTCCATAAAAAAAGAATTCTTCCAATATGTAGATCCAATCCGAAGTCTCCTCTTTTTTGTCTTGATTATCCTAAGAATAATTCAGGGACAAATTTGTGATGGTTTTAGACATCCAATAGAACTGTGTGGCTATGAATACCTTTGTATCTCTAGATCTAGAAAGTTCACTATCCATTATCCATTCATGGAACTCCTGTTTAAACTATTATTTTGAGGTTTGGTCTCTCAACTGCCTAGCCTCACTCACAAATCTATCCATTTTATCTTGCATTTTTGGTGGAGTTTTGGAGTGGAAGAGCTTTCTGGCCATCTCAACCGACCATTCCACACATGTAACATGAGCACAACAAAGACTATGCTATGGGGAGTGGAGGCTTGGAAACTCCCTACTTCCTAGTACCATGCATGCTAGGCTCGAGGCCATTTGTTTCCATCTGGAAAATTGTGACATGAGATAGGAGGTACTGAAACAAAGAAACCAAAGATATGTAGGATACCCCATATTCCAAATAATGACCAAGGCCAAGTGAGATCGAACAAGGAAATCCTAAAACCTATTCCCAATTTTGGAATTGAGGGTGACACAAAAGGCCAAAGGATGAATGAACACTATCCACCCAAACAAACTAGAGAACCACTGTACAACTAAGAACTTCTATCAACATTCCTCACTAATTCCATTAACCACATAATAGACTTGCATGCCCTGAAATGAGAACCCTATGTCCTTACTCATAGCCTCTTTAGAGCCGCACATGATAGCATGAAATCCCTTTTACTCACCACCATCTACCTTGACAGTTGAACATGACCGAGGAGACATCTGTCTGATGTCTCTCTCATCACTTAAAACTTGCTTATAGACCATGATCGATCACCAAATCTAGGAGGAAGTGTCATTAAATTTAATTCAATCCTTCTTGTTTCATTCCATTAAAATTAATTCAAGGATTATTTTTTTGTTCATATATATAAGAAAATAATGAAGTATTGAGAATATGCACTAAAATAAGAAGATACATGGCATTTTCTCTTTTATGACAATGTTTATCTCTATTAACATATTATGTAAACTAACCAAAGATCACAAATTTTACATTTCAAACTATAAATATTATCATTTTAATTCTATATTAAAATAACCCTATATAAATTATGGAGGCTTACACATTGACAAGTTAAGTAGTGCCTCGAGTTTGTACTACTAGTAGAGGTCAACCACTAATTAAATGGAGAGTTAATTAAATTACTCATAGAGATACAATGTGATGCACATGTATTGAAATATAGGAATTCTTTGCTTTTATATAAGGAATATACAAAAATAGCTTTTTGAATATCTTGTATGTGTTTGTGTGAAGCGGAGTGGAAGCATCATCAAATTAAAACCGTTAAAAAATTAGCATGAGTTCTAATCATAGAAAAGAAAAAGAAATCAAATTAAAACCGTTAAAAAATTAGCATGAGTTCTAATCATAGAAAAGAAAAAGAAATATGAGCTCATCCAAGTTTTCCTCATCATTTCTAAGCATAAGATTTCTATTAGTGGTACACAATATTATAAAATAAATCCCCTAAAGGAGAATTGTTTAAAGCCTATAAAGTTGGGTTTTCCGATTCAAGTTCAAATCCTAGATCATAGGATTGCTTGAAGGGCATTTCCTAGTATGTAAAAAAAAAATATTCCAACCATAGTAGAAAAGAAATAGAAAGAAAATTTATCTTGGTTTACCTCGATCATAACTGATATATCTAAAATATATTCATTATTAGAACTAAAATGTCGATCTTTAAAAACTATGAAAAGGAATGTTCACCTCTAAAGGGTGGGATTCTCGTAGATTGGAAAGAAAATAAAAACACATAAAAAGAAAAATTAGGAGAAACTTTAATTATTAATTGATATTTCACAATTTATGCATGAGTTCGTCACTGATCAATCTTGTTTTTAGTAAATTTCCTTTGTGGGCCCATAGTGGTTTCATATTTAACACTAATATCGTCCACCCCATGTTCCATACCATGTAATTTGATGGAGTGATATTCAATAATGTCATTATGCCAAATTTATATATGACATGATCAATGGGCCATATCTTAATCTCTTTTGGTGAAAATTAATTTGGACTATCAAACTCAACACAAAGGTTTTCTTAATTATTGCTACCTTAATGTTAAATGCCTTATTAGTTATTAACTAAGAATCAACAATTAATGGAGAACCAACACAAAAAGTTTTAGGGGCTATATTTCACCACTGGGCTAGTTTTTCATGATTTTCCGAAAAAATGATTTGTTAATTTCCATTTTTTTTTAAAATGATTCGCTCAAATTCCATAGAATAAAATTATTTTACCTTAAAAATCAACATAAATTTATAGAAACTATACAAAATCCTTATAGATTTGAATATTTTTACAAAACTATCGCCAAATATTTTACATTTTGCATATTAAGGACTAGTAAGATTAGCCGAAGTTTCTACATTTTAATATAAATTTGCATGCTTAAATTTATTCCTTCCTTCCAAATGATTTTTCATCTAGTCAACATTGAAGAACATGTAAAATCTTTGTTTCTTAATGCTATTGAAGTATTTAATCAGTCCTCTACTTATTCTCAACCGACAATTCAAATATTTTTTTATTCCAAGAAATCTTTGATATGATGTCAAATTATATTTCATCTTTCAATCGGGATCACAATTTTGACTTTGTCCATGGATAAATTAAAATATGATATGGATTGTATAGAGAACAAAATGAAAGGAGGGAATATGAATGGAAACAAACATAAAAAAAGTATTACAAATAGCAATGTAATATAGTGAGAATCAAATTCTATCAATAAATGAAATAGGAAAAAACTATAAAATGCAAAGGAATACAAACTAACTAGAATGGTGGTAACTTATCTCTAAAGAGCAAGGTGTCAACTATACTCATTTACAAGAGGATGAAAAAAGAATTTTAACATAAAGTAATAAACCCAAAGAGGTAAAAACCCTAACATCCAAAACCCTAAGCTTAGGGGATAAATTGACAAAAGGAATGTGAACCCCGAGGAGTCTAGTTGATACGTCAAGTTTTTGGGGATGCAAATTCTACATACAAAGTCCATTTGGGGTGCACAATAGCTTGTCGAAAATATGTCAATGAGAAGAAACATTTTTGTCAAGGATTATGCATGCCATGGGATCCTAATCCATCGCAGGTCCAGAAAACACTATTTAGGGCCTAAAAAAAGCATCAGAATTCAAGGGCCTAAAATGTTGTAGAAAAATTGTCAAGATAGGGAACCGTTTTTAGTAGACGAAAGAGGTGGGTAGCTACCAATATCCACCTAGATCAATCATCCTCCCTTGTTAGGTACCAGATCTATTATAATAAGAAGAAAACATAAATACTGCAAAAAATACGAGCGGAACAACAAAATGTAGAGAACCACACTACCAAAAATGACACCTTTATTGATTAGAAATAAATGTTTGCTCTCCTCTTCGAAGGGAAACCTCTACTAGAAAAACGTTCTATTACGATAATTCTCAAGAGAAATATTTCTCATGCACCTTAGTCTTATTTATACTAATTCTATTGATATGAAAATATTTAGATGTATAATTAATTATTAAATACACATGAACATCAGACCAGATTCAGTAAATGAAGATCGCTTGACTATTTGCAAAAACACATGTGAATATGCTTACTTGTCCATAAACTTCATTAATATTGATGAATAAATTAAAGAATAATGAGATAATACAACATAAAATAAAAGAACTCAAATTACATGTATTGATGACATATGTTACTTCATCTTCAAGTTACCTTTAACGATCATGATTATTCTCCATCATCTCAAAATACCAAATTATATTACAATATGGGCTTACAAAAAGATAATTTATTGGATTCTCTTTAACTCCAGTAATCAAAACAAGAAAATATGTACACCATTGAAATCCTTTTGAAATTATGACAAATTTGACTATAAATTCTAGCAAACTCTGAACTATAACATCGTGTTCTACTAATCACACTTATATTGACATGTTCTTTGAGGACACTTGCATGCAAGTGATCTGGTTATGGTACATTGTGATTTCATTTCGATTATGAGTTATATATGATGATGATGATGTATTGTGACTTATTTTTATTTCAGATGTATATGTATTGATAGATGTCATTGATGAGTTCTCTCGAGTGTACATGACATATGATAGGTTATGGATGCTGATGGCATCAATGGATTTCCTTGGACTCCGGATTGAGTCAGGGAGTGGATTGTATTTGTTTAAGTATTTCATTTTATGCACATGTGACATATGATTGATTACAATATGATTTATGTATATTGGTTGTTGACAATATTTTTATCAGAGGATGTAGGCTTGACGATGCTTGCTAATCCGATGCACATAAGGAGTAAATGGGGCATGCACAAAAACCATAAATTTGAGGGAGAGGTGTGGTAACATCCCTGTCACAGCCTACTAGCAGTCCCACCGTGGTATGAACTATAGGTTAACAATTACCCAGTTCAATAGGTCCACTATGTCATGAGGGAAAACTGAGACAGTGATCCACAAAGATTTCTAAAGGGTGTGCAATAAGGAAGAGTCCTTGTTCCTTAGAATCTATTAGTCTCTCACAAGGTCGAACGAATGGAGTATTGATTCCAAGGGTCGAACAAACTTCCAAAATCAGTCAAAGGCAAGTGGAACCCTTGGAGCATGGAGGTGTGTATTGAAAGGCATGTCACGTAATTAAAACTTCATTCAATAAATCTAGGTGGCCTAGAAATCATTGAAATGTTTAGACCTTGTTAAAGTAAAATAATTATTTGGTTAGTAAATTATAAACTTAGAAGCCTAACAAAAGTCTAAGCCTAAGTCTAATACTAAGTCTAAGTCCAAGTTTAATTAAGGGACTAGTTAAAAATATTAAAAATTTCAAAATATTTTAGATAAAATCAACCTCTGGGAAAAGAGGGAATAAAAATATAGAGGTTGGATAAAATGCACATGTGTGCATAAAATTAATAAAAGAGATTTTTAACATAGAAATAAATAAATAATGAGAGAATAGGTGTACACACAGAAAAACATATTGAGTCAAACTACCACTAAGTCTAACTAAAGGAAGACTCCTAATCAAACTCTAACTAAAATCTAGTTAGGAGACACTCATTCAATCAGAATTTGGGGAACTAAGGGACAACTAAGAGCAAAAATATGAACACATTGGGGAATGTGAGGAAAAATAGATTTTTAAATAAAATAAAAGGGTAATTACTTGTGCAATTTGGGGAGAGTGTGACAAATATATCGTTGAATAATCATAATTAAATTAATTTAAAAAGTTAATTATTTGTACATGTGTTAGTGGGGAAATTTATATGAAACAAATGGTGTAGAAGGGAAATGGATCTCATTTTTCTATGGTACTATTATGCTGCCAAAGTTGTTTTGATTGTGTTTTGCTTGTGAGAGTTGAGATTTCAAGCTTGAAAAAGAGTGGAAGTTCTTCCTTGTGAGGCAAGCTTGAGAGATATTATGTTTTAGTTTCTTTTGTGTGTACCCTTCGTGGCTTCCGGCGCTAAGGTGGAAGAAGAGTACCTCTAGCATTCACTGAAAGGTACCGATGAAGTATCTGTGATTAGAAAGTGGGAGAAAAGAAGGAGCACAAACCACATTGAAGGACATCCTAAAGTCTCTATCTCCATTGGTTCCGATATTTTATTTATGAAATTTGTAATTGTAATGAGAGTAAATTGTATTTTTAATTTAGATGGTTCACTGTCATTTTTACGTCGAAAGACGTACACCTATTGACAATGGGCACAATTAATGATCTTTTAACCTTATTTAACTTTCTTGCATTTATCAAGGCATCCGTTAACATGTTTACTTTTTAAGATTTACCTAATCACATTAAAAAATAAAAAATTATTAACATAAAAAAATTTGTAGAATACTTAGCAGAATTTTGTGGGTACAATTAATGATCTTTAAATCGTGTAGCTAAACGTTTTATATTACCACAAACAAATTAACATAATATTAGGAACAAGCTTTATCAGCCGCTACCTTTCGGCGTGTTTCATATTACCACATATGAATTACCACAAACGTTTGGACAAACATTCTCAATTATAATATTAGATGCATTATCAGCGCTACCTTTATTCTCAACACCAAAACTTAAACTTAGATTTTCGCTGTCATTTTATTTTACAAAAAGAAATTCAGAAATTGCCAATTTAATTTACAAAATCAGAACGCATATTTTCACTTGATTGCTGCCAAATTAATTTACAGTCCAGAATTTTTGAAATTCCTTTGTTAGTTGCCAATTAAATTTAAACTGCGAGTTCATAAATTTACATGAATTCTTCCATATTATAAATATTTAATTTCATGATGTTCGTTGCCACGTTCCATTTATCAACCTAATGCAGCCAAACGTTTCATATTACCACATACGAATTACCACAAACGTTTTATATTAGAAGCACGCATTCTCAGTATAATATTGAAGGTACGCGTTATCAGCCGCTACCTTTCGGCGTGTTTCATATTACCACATATGAATTACCACAAACGTTTTATATTAGAAGCAAGCATTCTCAGTATAATATTGGAGGTACGCATTATCAGCCGCTACCTTTCGGCGTTCTCAGCACCCAAAACTTTCAAAACTTAAATACTTCGCTGTCATTTTATTTTACAAAAAGAAATTCAGAAATTGCCAATTTAATTTACAAAATCAGAACGCATATTTTCACTTGATTGCTGCCAAATTAATTTACAGTCCAGAATTTTTGAAATTCCTTTGTTAGTTGCCAATTAAATTTAAACTGCGAGTTCATAAATTTACATGAATTCTTCCATATTATAAATATTTAATTTCATGATGTTCGTTGCCAATTTACATTACAACTCCGGATCTAGGAATTCGTTGGTCATTGCAAGTTTAATTTATTGATCTTAAATTTTAGCATTTCGTTTTCCACCCATTTAAATAGAAATTTCTGGAAAGTACAATTATTGGATCACTGTTTAATTAGTTGCATCCCGAAATTAGAACTCTGTATGGGTTGTAAAATTTATATGCAAATCTGAAGTTAGATTTTGGTATGGTCCTTGCATAATTTAATTGCAGATATGGAAATTAGGAATTTGTTAGCCGCTACAAAATTTACTTACATGTTTGGGAATTTGAATCTTCATTATAATCGTTGTCAAGAAAGTGTAATTTATAAAAGTTAAAAGTTAGTTGGGATGTTTGTAAAATAAATTTACAAATCCGAAATTCAAACTTGTTGATAGTTGTCATGTAATTTACAGTTCAAAATTTAATTTCATTAAGGTCATTGTGGATTAAATTCATAGTTTCCTGGGTTGGGAATTTGTCATAATTGTTGCAAATTGAGTTGCAACTCTGAAAACAAAAATAACGGATCTCTGTCAAGTAATTGCAATTCAAAATTGTATTTATTCTTGCCTTATAAACTCAAATTGAAAATCTGAATTTTAGGAATTCATAGAGTCGCTTCAAACTATTTTACATCCGAAGTTCAAAATGTTATGTGGTCGCTGTAAAACTAATTTGCATAACCGAGTTTGAACTTGTTTTGGTAGCTGCAATTTATTGGGAAAACTATGGAAACTATAATTTATAGAATCGCTGACGAATTTATTTACAATCCAGACTTTTTGAAATTCACATGACTTTTTGAAATTCACATGATCTCTGTTTAATTAAATTGTTTTTCGATTTGAATTTCGTTGGGTTCGCTGCAGAAATTTTTGGCTACTCTAGAAATTAGATTTTCTTGTTTGGCATTTGGCATTTGAACATAAGGTTTGAATACATTTAAAAAGTACTTAAACCTTGATAGTTGATATCTATATCTAGTCTATGCTTCGTTAACATTGGGTTTGTTTGAGGATCTACACTAGCCTGTTGTATGTCAAGCCTTGAGTATATAAAAACCAACTTTGTGTTGTTTATAGTGAAGCAATAGCATCTTAGAGATTATCATTTGATATAGTTGTTGTGAGCCACTATTTTTATTTCTTAAAAATATTCCTCCTTTCAACGCAAGGTCTAACTCGACTTTAAGAGGGGATTTAACATATACTCTTTATAATAGATTTATATTTTAAAGATATGACCTTATGTATATATATAAATATTAACTATCCTTCATTTACTCATGAAATGTTAGATTTAACTTAGATGGGAATCGTTTATGGGACAAGGGACCCTCCTCCGCCAGGGATTTGACTGGTAAAGTCTACAAAGGTATACATACCCTACCCCCTCTGGATTTGAACCTGTGACCTCTTAAGAGGAAACACATGTTCTTAACCATTAGGCCCACTCAGGCTGTATTGAATCCGATTTGGAAGATTGATTAGTTGAATAATTTGGTCTCATATTAGGATTTAAGTTACACTCTTATCTTAAAGTTACTTATTATCTTATATTATAGATGTATAATAATTAAAGGGAAATTAGCTTATCTATCTCATGAAAATAAGGAATTGAGTTGTTTAAAGAAATGACATTCAAATAATTTTAAAGGATCATGCGATCTTCTTATTATAATTTATGTATAATCATTGAATTAATAAATCTTTGGAAATTGATAAGTAGGTTGAATTTTTGTAATATTATTACAAGCTTGATGAATCTAATTATATTATCCTAGGTTATGGATAATCAACACTATGTTACACCTTGGATGGTTTTTATTTAATTTACCCATAAGGTGAAGAAGAACAAAATATAATAAATTAAATCTGAGGATAGATGATTGAGTTTCCTGTATAGAGGAACTAACCTTCACCTACTTAAAAGTGTTGATCATTTCGTTATAGTAATTGTGTAGGTGGAATATATTAATTTTACTTTGAAGATTAGAAGAGTAACATTAACAATATAGAAATAAGTAATACTATTGTTTATTTATTGTTTACACTTATATTGTGTGTAGTTAGCATAGATGATGTTATTTGTTATGATTGTTCATTATTGATTATTTCGTTGTTCACAGTTATCCGGTGTGTGCATTATAATACTGACATGTTATGGTAATAGCGATGACTTGTAATGGAATGGAACTAGACATTGAGTAGTTTGTTATGATGTGAAATTGGTATGATGAATTGACAAATTTTGTACTAGTATGATGAGTTATTGAATGAGTTGATTGCGTTATGATTATGTACCTGACTGTTAAGCCTAATATTGAGTCTAGGTTAGAAGTTGGTTATGGGAGTAGATACCTCCATGTTCCTCATAACAGTTGCCAGTCCTAAGAACTTAAATGGTCAAAATCAATCAGATGAATAGTGGACTTGAGTGTTGATTATGTGTCTTGGAGGTCCTAACCTTACAGGGTAGGTTGGGCGGGGTAGACATCTTTTGTTATCTTATGTGATGTGATTGATCCATTAGTAACAATGATGGTGTATTTGATTATTTCCATGTAGTGATGTAGATGCGAATAGAATGTGAAATATTGATGTATGTCATTATCGCATACCACTTATTCTAAATGATGTTTAAAAAAATAAAATTACCACTACGATAGTCACTTACATTTATGTCTTAACGGAGGGGTCGTTACATATGGTATTAAAGTGGGTTCAACCCTGCGACATTGGACAGTTACGCCTTCCACTATGTCAAATAAAATTATTTTAGATATATCACTAATAAATTTTGGAATTTTCCATGCTGATAATCATGGTTAGAGGACACAGGATGAGTAGGTGTTATGGTGTGGGAGGTAAATATATGCCTCCTCCAAGAGTATCCACGCCATAGGAATCTAACCCTCATAGAGATGAGTAGACTACTGAGTAGGAGCACCTTGTTGTGGGAGATGTGGTAGGTATGATAATATCCTTTTAAAGGATGTTAGAGGCTTTGGTTAGTCATCTTGATCGAGAAGAGGGTAGGACGTATGTGCCCAATGAGGGTTCAAGGCACCATCCAGTGGTTAGCAAAAATGTACTTAGGGAACTTGAGAAATTTAATGTTACCAAGTTCATGGGTGCCATAGACGGCTTAGCCACTGAGGCATGGTTGGAGAAATTGGTGATGTACTTCGCGCTTCACAATTACACCTCCAACATGAAGGTCCACATGTCAATATTTCAGTTAAAAGAGAGTGTGCTTCTATGGTGGAAGACACTCCTACCTCAACTAAACATGGTTGTCGAAGACGTGTCATGGGATTTGTTCGAGGAATGGTTCCAAGAGAGGTACTTGTCTGAGGAATTCATTGAGCATCGCCCTAATGAGTTCAACATCTTACGTCAGGGTAGTCATACGATGCCAGACTATGAGGCCAGGTTCATGGAGCTACTCAGATATGTTCCACATCCGAACAAGGAGAAGTTAAAGGTCAAGAAGTCTGTGTTCAAACTTAACATCAACATTCATGCAAAGATGAGGATCTTAATGCCTCATAAATTTTACAATACAATTCAAAAGGCCCTCATAGCTGAGGAACAATTGACCAGCGGGGGAAAGGTTATTGATTATAGTATTAACTTGGGTAATTTTTTAATGAAGGTAGATATTTATGCCACGATCTTAGGATCTTATGACATAGTGATTGGTATGGATTGGTTAGAATCACATGATGCGATACTTAACTGTAAGACAAAACAGTTAATTTTGACGGATGATTTAGGATAGAGTAGAGTCACTGTAGGAAGAAATCAGGGAGTGTCCTTGAGGTTTATTCTTCCCTACAACTACAAAAGAGTATGCGCAAGGGATGCAAGTTATATGAATTATTAGAGCTAAAAAAAAAGGGCGAGGTAGAAAGATTAGAAAACCTTCCTGTAGTATCATATTTTGTAGATGTATTTCCAGAGGAGTTACCAGGTTTACCTCCAGTAAGAGAATTGGAGTTTACAATATATCTAAAACCTAGAACGAAACCAATTGCAAGAACTCCATACCGGATGTCGACACCATAATTGCAGGAGTTGAAAATGCAATTGAAGAATTGTTGGATATGGGACTTATACGTACGAGCGTATCATCATGAGGTGTCCCAGTTAGTTTTGTGAGAAAGAAGGATGGTTCGTGGATACTTTGTATTGACTATTGTCAATTGAACAAAGAGATGATCAATGATCAATATATGTTTCCAAGAATACATGATTTATTTGATCAAATGAAAGGTGCAACCATGTTTTCAAATATTGACTTGAGATTGACATATCATCAATTACGGATTAAGGAGGAAGATATCCCTAAGACTTCATTTAAGACGAGATTAAAAAAATATGAGTTTAATGTTTTACCTTTCAGATTGACAAACACCCTGAGGGGTATTCATGATTTTGATGAATGGGGTGTTCCACGAATACTTGGACAAGTTTTTACAAGTATTTATCAATGACATGTACTAATTTATTCTCAGACGAGAGAAGAGAATGATGCGAACTTGAGTTTGGTTTTACAATGTTTAAGAGAAAACAAGTTGTACGGGAAACTGTCGAAGTTATCCTTTTACCATACTGAGATTCATTACATGGGACATATCATATCTAGGGAAGGTATCATTGTGGATCCAACGAAAGTAGAGGTGATTATGGAATGAACAACACTGAAAATGTACAAGAGGTACGTATCTTTATGGTTTTAGCAGGATATTACCGACAATTTTTCAAAGGTTTTTCAAAGATAGAAAATCCAATTACGAAATTGCAGAAGAAAAACAAGAAATTTGTATGGTCTGACAAATACACAGAAGCATTTCATAAACTTAAAGAGTTGTTAAAGACAACACCAATCCTATAAGTCCCAGACATGGACAAGGACTTATTGGTATGCACAGACACATCCAAGGAAGGTTTGGGTGGAGTGTTGATGCAATAAAGTTGAGTGATCGCTTACATTTCAAGGAAATTAAGAAGGCATGAAGAAAACTATGAAATGCACGACTTGGAGTTATTAGCAATTGTGCATGCATTACGATTTTGGATACATTACCTTATCACAAGAAAATTTGAATTAAAGACAGATCATTGCAGATTACAACATATTTTTATGCAGAGTGACCTGAACCTGTGACAAAGGCATTGGTCAGAATTACTTAGTGAATACGACTTTGAGATTGCTTACATTGAAGGAATGGTGAACAAAGTAGCATATGTGTTGAGTTGAAGACCACACATATTCTCAGTAATACCTCTTAAGATGAATCTTCAAGAAAATATTCTAACTTTATAGATATACGATAATTGGTACAAATAAGTTAAGTATAATATTGGACAAAATACCATGATGGTACTAAAGTTTGAAGGTTATTCATTGTACAACGATAGACTGTTGAGATATAACGATAGAATTTACGTACCGCCAAATGATGAATTAAGAAGTTTGATTTTAAGTGAAGCTCACCAAGCAGTATAAATGGCTCATCCGAGAGTCACGAAGATGAAGGCAGACCTTAAGCCTTTGATCTTCTGGAAAGGAATGAAATCAGACGTAGTTAGTTACGTGGAAATATGTCTAGAATGTTAGCAAGTGAACGCTAAACATAGACATCCAACAGGATTGTTACAGACACACATGATTCCTAAATAGAAATGGGAGAATATTTTCGATGGATTTTATTGTAGGATTACCAATAACGGCAAGAAGACATGATTCAATTTTTGTGGTAATTGACACTCCGAGGAAGAGTGCACATCTTATTCCAGTGTGTACCATGTATCAGGTGCTAGACATAGCTAGAGTTTTTGTTAGCAAGATTGTGAGGTTACATTTTGTAGGTTTCGGAGGAGTTATTGGGAAATCCTTTGAAATTTGGGAGGAGTTGATGGGAACTCCTTTGATTTGCATCGGAGGAGTTGATGGGAACTCCTCTGATTTGAATCAGAGGATTTAATGGGAACTTCTTGGATGGTTTTGGAGGAGTTTGAGGGAACGCCTCCGATGGTTTTGAAGGAGTTTGAGGCAACTCCTTTGATGGTTTTGGAGGAGTTTAAGGAAAATCCTCAGATGTTTTTGGAGGAATTTGAAGGAATTTTTCGGAGAAGTTTGAACTAACTTTTGAAGGAAATTTCAACAAATGTTTGGAGGATTTTTCAACAACTTTCATAGGCGTTTGTTGGAACTCTTCCTTCACTTTTGGAGCACTTTAAACGAATTCCTTTGGTGCTTTCAAAGCACTTTAAATGAACTTTCAAAGGAGTTTGTGGGAACTCCTCCGATATGAACCAAATCTCATCAAAGGAACTCTTTTGGTATGAATTGGACGTCATCAAAAGAACTCCTCCAATATTAAGGAAGAAAAATCGAAAATTTTCAAAGTGTCCTTTTACCAGCAAGAAACAAGAAGAGCTTGAGTTCAAAATCCCATAACTTTCTTATACAATGTGTGATTGAGGTGTCATTTTTTGCAATGTGTAGAGAATAGAGAGACACTTCTATAAATATAATTGAACATGATATTCAATAATTTAAGTGGATCCATGTTTATTGAAGGCCACGGTTAATGAGGCTTGCTTGGTGAGAAATCCTTAGTGTCCGTTTTGGCACTTTCGGACCTCAGATTTTGATTCTGTTAGTTGCATTAGAATTGTCATCATGTAATTAATACAAATAACATGTTTAAGGAATGACAAATCCACTTTGACTAGTACCCAAAATTGCAATAAAGGACATTTTTTAATGAAAGTTTAGACCTTGTTCTTGCTACTGCTTTGCCAGAATTGGATTCTATAAGTTCTTGTGTCATCTGTGTTATCTATGGTCTTATTTCATCCATTGATGTTATGGTGATGTGTCAGTAGCATATAATTATAAACCCACAAAAAAAATCAACTAATTCCAGGTGTACTTAGCCATCGAACCAAGAAATGAAAAGTAAACAAGCTAATGTGGTATGCGGATGCAAGCTGCTAGTGATACAAATAGATCTATCATGACTACAATCATGAAATTGATCAGGAGAGATAGAAAATCATTGATCAACTATATAATTAGGCGTGAAAATTTTAGTCATCAGAAACATTTAGGAGACCAACTAATGATGCGACAAGGAGGATCTGAGTTGGAGGAGGATAAGATCTAGGCCTCAGGATGAAAGCATGTCTTTCTAACCAAGTCAACATTAGTGAGAGAGAAAATATCATCATCGATGCACTTAGCGATGATGAGGGGTCGACAATATTCCACTGGAACATCTGCGACAGACGAGGGAAACAAGCAGTGCATCGACTAGGGAGAGACAGACCTCACTGATGTGTAGTGTATCAAGGTGAAATAAAGTGAAAGGAGGTTATCAGGTGAACTACATGCGTGCGGTGAAGGAAATTACATGAACATTACCAATGTGTTGGTGTTGATCATGTGAACTTTGTCGACGATAAAGATGTGTGTTAGTGAGGCTTAGAGGAACCATGTTGGCACGTCAACCAAGTTCAAAGGAAGGTGGATTATGTATTGGCGAAGAAATAACTAGTGCACCAATGTGGAGGTGGAAGAAAGGATGTTTTTTTCGGTAGATTGTGTATCAATGTAGGAAGAAGGAACTCGTTAAAGTCTATGTTGACAGTTCGAGGTGATATGAAGAGAAAATTGTGAATGGTAAGGTGGGTAGAGGGGGAGGGAAACTTAGGCTTATCCATTTTTCTGAGAGAGAGATAGAGAGTGAGGGTTTCAATAGAAACAATTGAAGGTGGGGTCAATTTCTTATCTTAGAGAGATTCTAAGAGAAGAAAATTGGGAGGTTGTTGCACGTGCGCAACAAATGGTGACACATTGGGTGAAGCCAAAATCTCTTCTATTATTTCCTAATTGAGAAGCATAACATATACATGGTCATAAAATTACTTTTAAGATAAAAAATTATAGAAATATTGTGCAATAGTTACTTGAAGGATTCCATCGTGGTGGGCTCACTAGCGATGTTTTCATATCAGCTAATAGAGCTCGTATGTTGTAAGTAAAGGATGAGTAATGATGGGATGTATTTCCTTAAACTGTGTCGACATTTCAGGTTGGTATCTTCGTCATGAGGCCGATATAGGTTTGGGATAAGTAAATATTTTTCACCAAGCACGTATATAGATATCTCGAAGGTGTTTCTCCATTATCCACGAGCGTCCATATCCCCAATGCAGTCACCACAATGTCATAGAACTTTCTCCGCTACTAGCGATCGTCCATATCCCTAGAGGAGACATTTGCATGTCCCCTAGTTTGGTCAAAATTTCCTTTCCAATCCTTCTCGATTTATTTAGTGCATGATTAACATTCGGTGGATGGGGAAAGTGGTGTATTTTTAGCATGATAGGGGATGATTTATAGCTATTGAGATTTATTTGAATATTTCTTGCACCTGGTAACATAAATATATCCCTTTTGGTTTTCATCTTTTAGAATTTGACACTTCACCCTCCATGTGAGCAACTACTTAATGTGTGGATGGTTCCTTTGTTACATATGATCTGGTAACCAACCAATATGTAAGGATGACCATTGATTAAAAACTATGTTCATTCATGGTTATATTGTTTTCAAAACTTTCCCAGATAGTTATGATTCATGTTCAAATAGAGACCACCAATTCTACTCAGGAGCTAGGAAAGAAATGCAAGCATATTCATGCCCATTTCCAACGTGAAGGTGTTTCCTGTGAAATTCAAACTGAGGTGAGAGGTATGTATGTCATTAGATACAAATAAGATGTATGAGATGAACACAAATTAAAAATTGAACTGCCTCTAGAGGGAAAAGATGATGAGGAAAGAAATAGAAGAGACTCATTCAGATTTAGAGATGAACTTAGCCTAAAACTTCTTGCAAATAAAACATTGGACCAATGACAATCAAAGATATGCAGTCATCAAGCAAAATAGATTGTGAAAGAGATATTGGATGTGTATGTTTCCAACATTTTTCAGGGGGTTCATGTATTCCAACCAACAAGCAGTTTGCAGCCTCTTGATAAGACTATTTTGTGTGAAAGTTAGTACATGTATAATTTCATTCAAATGGGCTTCGGTGCTAGAGATTTCTAATATTTGCATTCTTAATCATGATTTTTTGAAAGTTTCTAGTTCACTTTTGTGCAGCCTTTTTCTTAAAGGAACAAGGGTTGGCTAGAATTCCACTTCATTTTCCATCAAATTCATTTGCTTTGGCCTTGTGAAATCTTCATTTCCCCCTCACTTCTTCCAGCTCCATAAATTATGTTGAGTCATGCTCAAATATTTTCCTTCTCTTCAAGTGACTATATCTTTCTGTGATCAAAATCTGTTTGGAAATTATTCCCTTTGGGAAGCAAATGATTGTAGTTGTGACAATCACCGATTCTAACTGATCCGAAATCGGATCCAGAAGCCTGATAGGGCTTGAAAAATGCTCAAAAATAAAAGTGCTCGGAATGCGACGAAAGCTATGTCATTGCGTCTGTCTCGTCTTCTTGATTCCGGTGGTATATTTACTTCGTCAAACAGAGTCCGTATGGAGAAGATATCGCGTTCTGTCTGAAAAGTCAAAC
>SNQJ01S0005917.1:20057-33445 GCA_010110895.2 Picea sitchensis | reverse complement strand
TGTTTATTATTCTTTTTAGATCTGCATATGTGTATTTGACTGATATAATCCTCTTCTTTCCTCATTCTTTCATTAAATTCTCAAATGGTTAATTCATACATGCAAGTTTAAAACTCAACCATAATCATTCAAAAGATCCTGCGGATCACTAACCTAAAGAAGTGTGCTTGAGAGCCATTTGACTGATCCCTAAGATTAGATATCATTTGAGGTAGACAAAAAGGAGACTAAAATTTTATTCCCATCTATAATGACTTTGATGATTCTACTGAATATACACCATTCTGAGCAAGGTTGAAAACAACCGATGTAATTCTTTCAATCCAGTCTCAATCTTGGCCAAGATGTAATTCCTCAACAAATGTTCTTTCAACATTTTGGGTAACTGATTGTCCAACTATCATCGTCAAAGAGAATTCTACTAAAACAAGTGAATCCTGCTGTTGAACTTCTCAAAGAATTTATGCACGTGGTTTCCTCATGAAGATGGATGAAAACCAAGGTTGAGCCAAGATTTTAGTCAGACCAAAAATGAAAAGCATTGAACGAAAAGAAGAAAGATTTGATGAAGAGAAATTTAAACTAAAGAAAACCTTCACGAACTGCAAACTAGACTAATCGCAGTTGGTGGAATTTATTGAAGCAACAAAAACAATTCAAAATCTATGTTATTCAAACGAAAACAAAAGCAAACATCTAAGTTATGCAAGCAGAAAAGAAGTAAAAGAACTATGATAATATTGTTTCTAACATATCCTACACTGGATGAAAGAAGGTTAGGTGTAAGCGTAGTGCCACTGAAGCCAATCAAGTAACTCCAAACCTGTGATCACATGTTCATTAAAGGCCAATTGCAAAGACTGAAGTAGTGAGGGATGAAAGATAAGAATTGATTCAAGAAAGTATCCACCCAATAGGTTGAATTTGACGACATTATTGTTCATGGGAAATGCGGATGTGTAGGATTCCTCTAACTAAGATTCAATTATGTCATAAAATTTACATTGATCACTATATGACTCTTGGAAGGAAATAGAAAGTGAGTGACGTACGTGATGAGATTCAACAATGAAATTTAAATGCAATGTACTTTGTGAGATAGTCTCATGCTTGTTGGTGTCACTCTTCCTAAAGGAAAAAGTAGGACGATGAACACCTATCATAATTATTGGTTAAATTAGAGTGCTTCATTATCGATGAAAATCTCCCTAGGTCCAAATTTCACATATTTTGCATGTTGAGTGGAGAGATGATAGTTGATTGTTCGAGGGAAACATTAAGTGAAAGATGACTCCAAATATTCTCTTATGACATCAACAAAACCACGTTAAGAGTATTGGAGAATTAAAATAGAATCCAAGGACGAGTGATGCATCTACCCCTGAGGATTAATATGTGATTCTAGGGAATATTGAGGTGATGACACTTATTGGATCAACTTGATGTTTCTTGTGCCTTGTATGGTAATGGGTTGTACATTCAATGTGATTTCTTCATGAGGATTTGCAAACTCATTGTGCTATGCATACTTTATATTTTCTATGATTAAAATCTATGCATCAAGGTAACGAATGAGAGGCTAGTACTTACATTCAATTCTGGAACATAAAAGTAGTAATCGAAAATAGGGTTATCAATATCAAATTGTGATTTAGCATTTTCTAGAAATACAGTTAGCAAAGGATTGATAACATTATGTGTTTTTGGATTACTAAGAGGGGGGGTGAATCAGTAATGAGCAATTTATACACTTTTAACCATAGTTTATATTCCTTTAACTTATTCAACAATGTTCATCATTAATATGTTATGGCATCATATAACATTAACATCCATCAATGCATAATACACAATAATAGACACATCCACACAATGCACAGAACACTGGTATTTTACGTGGAAACCCAATGCAGGAGAAAAAAACGGAACACTTTTCTTATATGTATTTAAGAATTACATTCAAGGAAGCACCAACTTCCAATTCTTTGGTTCCAACCCCCTGTTTTCTCCTACTCCAACTGGAAGGTGGATACAACCACCCAATTCTCTGTCTCCAACCAGAAGGAGGCTCCAACCCTCTTTGTTCTCTGACTCCAACCAGAAGGTGGCTACAACCACCTAATTCTCTAGCTCCAACCTGAAGGAAGCTCCAATTCCATGATTCTCTGGCATCAAATGGAAGGATCCTACAACCCCCTTTCCTTTCCCTTTCTAACTGCCCTGAAATATAAGTGTCAAATAAACGATGAAACCATTGTCAAACTGTCACTGTGAGATATATCACTGTAAACATGTACCAATTTGTGCCAATAACATGTCACAACATGTACTAATCTGTACCAATAACTTGTAATCAACCTGTACCAATAACCCGTACCGACATATACCAAATAGACCAATGGTCTATATCAATACTCTCCTCAATATATCATATTTGATAACATAGATCTCATACCCAATATCACAAGAATATCACTCAACCAATCATGTACATCAACAACTAGTACAAAATGTACCATCACAAGTGCATCAACCATGCACATCACAACACCTCACAACCATCACCAATACCAAGATCTCTATTCCACATCAACCATAAACCATGTGCCAATATCACTACAAATATGTCCAACAAGATTACCAACAAGTTCCTCTAACAATGTACTAAGCATGTACAAATAATGTATCAATAACAAGCCAAGTTATATCTCATCAACATGTACCAACATCACCATAACATACACCTCATGTATATGACAACTCATCAACTAAGTATCTCATCCATGAACTCAACATATAAATCAACAATATACCAAAACATACATCAAGACAACCAACAAGAGTCCTCTATCAATACATCACAAATCCATAAGMCAAATACCATAAACCCTTACATAAAACCATGTGCCAAACCTCATTKTTATGTAGCCTCAAGCATGTACCATGTCATGACCAAATGTAACCATAAAAACATGAATATAAACATACATTTAACTCTGTAAAAGACCTAGTGTATGTGATCACGGACCTGCAAACCTTCCTTAACTTCAACAAMAAGAGACTAGCATTTTCATCAAAACTTTACTTTAGTCTCACATGATTAATTTTGGATTAGTCAACAACCCTAACTTTCAACAAGAATAACTCTATACCTGTAATGGATAAAGGTATAAAAATTGTACACAATATTCTTCATTGTATTCTCTACAAATCCTCTAGGTTTCACTACTTGGAACCTGCCAGAAAAGGAGTTACCGCAAAAATGGCATACCTTGTTGAATTCTGGCTTATTCTAGAGAGAGAATTTGTAGAGCATGCCACACGTAGAATATTTTCTGTATGGATATTAAAATAGTACAAAAATACCAAATATTGTACTCTAACCAATGCATTTAGTCTCACTAAATTTGGATATGTTATGAAGAATTTATGACGTTTTTACCCGAAACACATGTTTTAGACTAATTTTAGGACTAGCCATAAACCCTATCTTCCACAGAGTGTAACTCCCAAACTACAACTGTTGGACATATTTTCATTGATGTCAACAGTCGATACCATTATGATGTGATGATTTGTTGTTATGATGAATTATCATTGTGATAGATGAAATTGTCATTGATGTCAACAATATATCAGTTAGCAGAAAATATCAAACAGTATGCAGATATCAAAAGCGTAAGCTCAGAAGGAGGAGTGAATAGTATGAAGAGATCAAAGATCGGAAGGAAAAGCGTAAGCTCAAGAGGAGGAGAAAACAATATGAAGAGATCAAAGCTCAGAAGGAAAATCGTAAGCTCAGGAGGAGGAGCGAACAGTATGAAGAGATCAAATCTCAGAAGGAAAAGTGTAAGCTCAGGAGGAGAAGCAATAGTGGTCGTTGGATCGAGCACTATGAAGAATCTGGACCGTCAGATCAGAGCACATATAATGAGGAATGAGCGTCGAGGAGAACAGATCTTGTTTATTGGATCTGAGCGCATGAATCAACAACCGTTGGATCCAGGTAAGGTTCACGCACCTCAATATTTTGAAAGTGAAAAAAAAGAAGAAGCAGAGAATCAGGAATTAGGAAATGGAAGAAAGGAAGTACTAACTTCCGACATCGCGAAACGTGAAGTCCCGATTCGCAAAGGAGAGATATGGGCTATCGGATCATAGAGTGTCATAGACCATTGATCTGCAACAAATAAATGAATTCACGGATTCACAACTTAGAGAAATTGCGAGGAGCTAAGTTCAAAATTCGCGAAGTGCGAAGTTGTGAAACACTTAGGAGTTGAGACTCCGGTCATAGCCCGAGGTCATATGTGATATATGCCTAGGAAGAGGAGATAGTGCCCATTGCATAGAATTTGTCAATACGGAGATTAGAAGATTGGCCGGAGCATACAGTGAAAACACCCGAAGCCTGTATCTTTGAAGTGCCCTTTTGGATAGGCTTCTGATCACAGTCAGAGGTCATATGAAGAATTGTAGAGACTAAAATACACGAATCTCTAAGTCCCAAAGTAGATATGAGATGTTTAATCATAGAACAATAAGGTGTTTTGACCATTAGATCAAGAAGAAGAATAAGTGTCACATTGGGAGATCACGTTAGCAGACCACATCATCAAGTGGCGTCTACGCGAGTTTTACTTCGGGAATATCACCACCAACAAATGACAAAAGCTCTGAAGTCTCGAAGGATGAATTATCGAAGTGGACATAAGTTGTCTGATCTGAAGAACACTTCGGGAGTATTCTGAACCGTTGATCATACTACAGTGAAAATTGAGACTTGAGAATTCTGAAGTCTGGAGACGCGAAAGGATCGCAGTCGTTGATCCTAAAGGAACATGCATAAGTGGATTGTTAGCTCCAGGAAAAAGGTGATAGAGATAAAGTTGAGATTTGAAATCTACGAAGTCCGGAGACCCGATGGAGATCTCGACCATTGATCGAGAAAGGGGACACAAGACCATTGATCTAGTTGTTGATTGAGAAGGATAGGTGTCTGTAGATCATCGAATGTGAAAGATTGACGTACGAATGAAAGAAGGGTTTGAGAGTTGAAACTCTTGAAGCCCGAATCAAGAAATAAATCACAGTCGTTGAGTTAGGAAGGCTAGATCTGATCCGTAGAGATTGAAAGAACAAATCTGATCTGTTAGTCCAGGAGCACCGTCAAGATCGTGAGATCGACGATCTCGTCGCATTGCGGGGATTGAAGGTGTGCAAACTTTAATAATTTGAGGGCGGGCCACAATCAAAACCTTGGTTTTGAAGAAAGGACACATGGAGGCATGAGGTAAATTGCGGGGTGAAACATAGTTTGATTTCAAACCAACTTTGGTTGTGCCCGCAATCACGTGGTCACATGAGTTCATCGTCGTTGGTCATATGGTAAAGAGATTTAGAGGGTAGAATGCAATGTGTCGCTTAAATTGATAAGCCTGTGTTTCTATGCCTATGATCATATGAACATGGTTTGAAGGAAGAGTCGATTTTTGTAATCGCAAAGATGAAGGAAATAGATCCATACCTTTGATCGATTTATGAAAGTAAAGGGGATGCCAGGTGTAAAGTTGAAAACCTGGAATGATGATCTCTGTTGGTACCAAATTTGTTGTAAACGGACAAGTTAGTTATAACTTGCTGCAAAAGTCGTCCCAATAAATTAAACAAGTTTTGAGCATAAGAAAGTATAAATACAAACATGATTGGTTCATTGGATGTGAGCTTCTGGCAAGAATGTTGGAGAAATTTCTATTTTCGACACACTAGTTCAGTGGGACTTAACTGACTATTTCTATTTTAGACTTTCTATTTTTACCATCACTATTATGCATGCATGCATTCCTAAGGAAATCTAACTACTTGATTTCTTTTCTTAATTATGAAATGTCTTTCCCTATATATGAGTGTATTTCACTCATTCATTATATCATATTGATCATGATCTATGTATCAATCATCAGCTCATTGGAGTAGTGTGAATATATTTTCTTATTCTTCCATATTGAATCTCTCTTCCTTTCTTGATAAGATTTGTTTTTACTTTCTTTAGCTAGATCTCTTATGCAGGTTTCCATGAAACAATGACATGGTATCAGAGCTATGCTTCTTGGAGCAAGCCAAACAAGCCAAAGAAAAAGGAAAATCGGGGTTTCGACCCAAAATAATACGTTTTGGAGGAAACAACCCATTTGGAAAATAAATCGGCCCATTTTGGAAGTGGGTTTTCAACCGTTTGGCGATATTCTTCATCGTTTGCTCAGAACGTAATCCGAAAGATATCCTTTTGAAACTGATATGAATCCGTGGCTGTAACTTTCTACATTCATTTCTTCCAAAATATTACATTTCAAAGGAAATGACCCATGTAGAAAGTAAATCGACCCATTTTGGAAGTGAGTTTTCAACCGTTTGGCGAGATTCCTCACTTTTTTCTTAGAAAGTAATTCGCAAGATCATCTCTTGAAGATAATACGATTTTTCACTTAAAGTGTTATTTCTGTCGTGATTTATTAATTTTTCACTTGCAGATTGAGAGTAAATTTTTAGGGGTTCTTAGAAACAACGGGAGAGATGGATATGACAACTACTATACAATCAAATTTGGTGGTAATCCTCACACCATACAATTATTTTGATTGGAATCCCAAGGCGACATTCCAACTCAAAAGAAAAGGACTATATAATTTTACGATGGAGACAGAAACAAAACCTACATCAGCGATTGAGAAGATGAGATGGGTGACTCGTCAGGATGAGGCCACAAGACTACTTCTTCAGTTAATCTCCATTGATTTGTGGTTTGATGTTTCCTCATGCAAGAAACCAAACAAAATCTGGACCACCTTAGAAGGACTCTTTGGAAAGCAGGATGAGATGCGAGGTCATTTGGTTGAGGTAGAGTTGAATACCTTAGACCCTAACATTTTTTATAATATACAAGATATTTTACTAAATTTAAATATTTGCTATTGAGCTTGGGTGAATGTGGTATTGATAAGTCTACACAAGAGAAACAACTTATTCTAACAATATTGACCAAGCTAGGACCAAAATATGTTGTATATGTCTCCAATTTCCATTTTGGAAGATGTCCTTTTGGAACAAATTGGAAAATGCCTACGTTGTCTCAGTTCATTGAGTCTCTTACACAAGAGCAGACACTCATATAGATGGGCCTCATGGAATATCCCAAAGCAAATGCACTCACCATGCATGATGGACAAGGGTCATTAAAACAGAATATGAAGGAGGGATATTCCAAACCCTTTAATGATTCTTCAGGTTCCAAAAACTCTTCAGATTCCAGGAAGAATAAGAAGGGAAAGCAGTGCACATATTGAAATAAATCGAATCATGAAGAATCCACATGCATGAAGAAGAAAATCAATCTTATGACACAGGTACTTCAGAGGAATAACCTTGGAGACTTCATTCCCGAAGGAGACAAGAAGAAGAAGGAAGAAGACCATGCGGCTAAGAAAGGTAATCATCATGCTCTGGTTGTAATTAATTCCTTATCTGATTCATGGATTATATATTCTAGTGCATCCCATCATATGGCAATGAAAGAGGAAGTTTTCTCTTCCTTGAGTCCATGCTCAAGACCCCCTATTCTCATGGGGGATGATACTCCATTAGCAATAGCAGGAGAAGGGAGAGTGGAACTCCACAATGGCAGTTTTGAGAATGTTTTGCATGTTCCAAATCTTTCTATGAATCTTCTCTCAGTTTATCAAATCACCCTGAAAGGTAAAAAGGTTGAATTTACATCAGATTCAGTTTCAGTAATTGGCATGCATGACAATTCCATCATTGCAATTGGTGAGGTGGATCATAAGTCAAGGTTGTATAAATTCACTAATTTTTATGACGGTGACTCCTCTATTCTACTTACACATAAGGAGAGTACTTTGCATGCACCTCCAATGCAACATGCATATACTCTTATTCTTCCATTAGTTTTAGACATCAGGGATGATTCCATACACTTAGATTATGTACATGGAAATAAGAAGGTAGTATAGCCAGATAAGAATCCAACGCCGAAGCTTCAACAGATGCCCAAGAAGGCACAAACCACACTTCAGGGAGTAGACAACCTTGCAGGGAATCCATTGGATTCAAGGATGAATCGATCTCAACATGAGGAACCTTCTCATGTACTTTCATCTTCAGAACCTGCGATGCCAATGCATTTCTATATGGTTCAATCTACTGATCCACATAACTACAATAGGGTTGTGGGAAATCCATTATGGAAAACAACCATCCAGAAGGAGTATGACTCACTCATATAGAACCAGACTTGGAATCTGGTTCCATGTCCACCAGAAAAGAATATTTTCAGGTGCATATGGGTCCATAGGATCAAGAGATACAAGGCCCGACAGGTTTCCAAAGGACTTAATCAGATCCATAAATATTTCTACATCTTCACGAAGACTTTTAGTGAGTAGAAGTTTCAGACTTTCCAGGATCGTCTAGCAGTGAAGAACACAGTTGCCTAGAAGCTGTCATTTTCTTGTTTTTATACATTATTTTTTGAGGGGGGGTTTTGTTCCCACATGGTTTTCCCTCTTTCCTCACTTTTATTCAATGTTCATTAGTTGCATTGTACATGAGTACCTAAAATGGCCTAGTAGTCGGGAATCATTTTGTTACTCCATAGTGATTTTCAGGGGGGGTGTTGGAGAAATTTCTATTTTCGACACACTAGTTCAGTGGGAGTTAACTGACTAGTTCTATTTTTACCATCACTATTATGCATGCATGCATTCCTAAGGAAAGATAACTGCTTGATCGATTTTCTTAATTATGGAATGCCTTTCCCTATATATGAGTGTATTCCAGTCATTCATTGTATCATATTGATCATGATGTATGTATCAATAATCAACTCATTGGAGTAGTGTGAATATAGTTTCTCATTCTTCCATAATGAATATCTCTTCCTTTCTTGATAAGCTTTGTTTTTACTTTATTTAGCTATATCTCATGTGCAGGTTTCCATGAAACACTGACAAAGAAGACGGGCTTGTGGAAATGATATGTTTGCTGAGAAAGAGCGTCTTGCAGAGAAAAATGAAGGGGATACAGACCTGAGGTCCGTGCGAATATCAGAGAGAAGAATAAGTGAAGAGGTCCATGAATATCAGAGGGAAGATGAAGTGAAGAAAGGCGCGATTTTCGAAGAGAAGATGAAGTGCGGTGATGAGCGTTTATGGTATACCTCTGATCATGAGATAGAGTTGATTCAGTAATGGATCACTATTACTAGATTTGGTTGAAATACTATAAGAAATCTAGTTGGATAGATTGCATTCTATCAGCAAGCTAGGTCTTGTGGCAAGATGGGTCATGTGGCAAGCTGGGTCTTGCTTGAGAGTTGGTTCTCTCCTAGGAGTTGGTGCTCCTTACTTCAGTTGTTGTTGATACAAAATAGTTGGTGCTAGGAAAATTCATATTCACATATATACATATAAATTATACAAAATCTTACACAAACATATGGTATCTCTTGTGTCCCTTGTAATTATGATGTGATTGTTCTTAATCTATACAATTATGTTTTAACTGATAACTTGCAAAAAGAAAAGTTAGAAAAGTCCACACACTAATTCACCCCCAACTCTTAGTGTGGGTGGTGTGTTCAACAATTGGTATCAAAGTAGGTTCCTTCATCATAGTTTAAATTCTGGAAGGTAGATCCTGAAGAAATGGGTGGAAAGATGGCTCTCTCTGCAATTGAAGCTTGCGCAACACCCCTACCTCAGCAGGTTTTGCTTGACCTCCCGGTGTTTGGATCTTTCTACTCACCTGAGCCAAAATGGCTCTTTGATTCCCCTATGGAATCTCCAACACATATAACCATAGGTCCTTCTTAGAAGTTACGCCTGTGCAAAAAATCACAAGGCGCGAACCTCCACTCCAAGTGACCAACCGATGTGACCACAACCTTTACCCGAAAAAGGTATTTCGGATTTTGCGACTTCGCAATTTCTATTGTGAGTCCCTCTGACTCCTTTGACTTCTAAAACCTTGAAATGGGCTAATGGATCCTTAAGTCCTTCCTTATGCTTCAACCATGTGACCTCAGTCACGTCCTGGGGCCCACCTCCGAGCGCGTCGATATTTCACGACTTATAATTCTGCGATGCAACTCTCCTCATTTTCTCGAAATGAAAACCTACGGTGACTTGTAGATCAATAGTTCTCATCTCTCGAGATCTGACATTCCACATACATCCTTCGCGTATCAGGATTTCGCGACTTATGGTCCCAAGTTGTATTTTCCTTCGCACCCCCGACTTTTGAAAAGCCGAAATGTGAATCCACAAGATCAACGACTCTCGTTGATCCAGATCTAATGGCGACTATTCCTCCTGAGATTGTGAGTGTTGAAAGACACTCAACCTTAGTCTCTCCGTTGATCCACTGGATCCAACGGTCCACGGAAAAATCGTTGGTTCTCCCTCAAAGAATTTCAACCGTCCGTTCAACCTCTGATAACCCCTTGCCAAAAAAACTTGGCGTCTTTCCTCTTGAGCTTGAATCTTGCTGCAACCTCAAGGAATTTAAGGGATTACGCCCGCATTCCTTGCGACTTCACGATTATTTCTAATTATCTGGTATCCTCTAATTCTACACACTCCTTGCCACAAAAGTTATTCAACCACTCACTGGGTTGGAAAAGTCTAGGACTTCCACTGGCCTGTGCACACCTTGTACGACTCTGTGCTATACTTGCACTTATATTGGTATAAGAACAACGCTATCTCTCCTAATATTTTCTAAGGTAAAATTTAGAATATTGTCAATGCACTCCTTGCGAACCTTCACTACACTCCTTGCAAGAAATTCTCAAGAAGAGAAACAATTGAAAGTCATACTCTCCCTCTCACGGGATTCATACATTCAACATGAAATCACAAGCATACACAACATTGGAACAAATGCATAATATATCATATACGTAAACTGTAAACATACCATTTAAGAAATTCAAACAGTAAACATCACCACACCATGAGATTGAGTCAAAGCATTCTTATATTAACTCAATGCTTCTATACATGGTTCTATAGTAACAACTATCTTCTTATATAAATTATGTTCTTTTCTGCTCTCCTATTCTCTTGCTCTACAACTCTACTCTTTCAATTGAGAATGATCATACAATACAATAAAAATGAGGGAGTTTTCTAGAGTTTTCCCTCCTACAGTTCTAAGCTATCAAATCGAATTAAATCCCATGTCTACTTTTCATTTATTACATTAATTGCCTCCAACAAAATGATGAGAGAAATTCTCATGATTTGTGTTACAATCTCTAAACCATAAAAGAAAAAATATCATTTTCAGATATTACATTAATTCCTCATTCTTTCAAATTCAAAAAATCCTCAAAACGCACGTTGGTGCATATCCAACTGTCCTCCACTTTATTTCCTTGCTGTCTTGCGATGCTCCTTCATCATACTCCCCTAGCTGAAAAATTCATGGACTCCTGTTCATGAGCTCCTGCACTGTATGCCCATGTTTATGGATATTCGCTTCGCTTTCCCAACTGGCATATTCAATCCGGTGTCCCTTCCACTTGACCAAATATTCAAAATATGTCTTCCTCCAGGTCTTCTTACCAAATTTCTGATCAATGATCTTTTCCATCTGTAGCTTTTTAGCTACATGCATCTGTTTAACCCATTGAACTTCCTTCTGATTCCCTTCTTCTCTCACTTCATCGACTCTATATGGATACATATATTCTATGTTGAATATAGGTGATATGCCTACACCATCTGGAAATTCTATCGCATAAGCATTTTCCTCGAACTTAAATTTTGCGTGGCCCTATCTTTTTCATTTTCAGCTTATTATACGTTCCCCTTGGAAACCTTTCCTTTCTTAGATGCGCTAAGACTATATCTCCCACTTCAAATTGAAGCTCTCTTATGTGTTGATATTCTCTACGCTTTTATTCCTGGTTGGAATTCTTCAACCGCTCTTTAATTTTACTATGTAGCTCCTGCATATCTCCTGCAAAATCTTCCGCTCCATCACTCCTGAACTCATTCTGCTCCAAGTCCCTCAACTCAAATACTCCTCTTGGATGCATTCCATACATTATCTAGAATGGAATTTGGCCTGTGCTCCTGTTAGTCAATCGTTATATGCAAATTCCACTTGCGGCAAAATCTGATCCCACTGTGTATGGTGTTCAATTACCAAACTTCTCAATAAGTTCCCGAAACTTCGATTTACTACCTCAGTTTTTCCATCCATATGAGGGTGATATGCTAAGATAAAAGATAAATCTGTCCCCATATTCTTCCAAATTTCCTCTAGAAATGACCAACAAATTTGGTATCTCTATCTGAAACAATACTTTTCGGTAAGCCATGAAGTCAAACAACTTCTTTGAAAAACGGATTTGCAATGTGTGTTGCATCACTGGTTTTCTGACATGGAATAAAATGTGCCATTTTTTAGAATCTGTCGACTACCAAGAATATGGAATCACAACCTCTCTGTGTTCTCGACGGTCCTAATAAAAGATCCATGCTTACCGCGTCCCACAGCCTCTATGGAATTGGCAATGGTTGATACAATCCGGTATTTTGTCTTTTTCCCTTTGCATGCTGGAAAATTCTACATTTGTTGACAAATTTATTGACATTTGTCCTCATCCCTGGCCAATAATATAAACTTTTCAAATGCGCAAATGTTTTTTCATGGCTGAAATGTCTAGCCAATCCCCCACTATGTTTTTCCTTTAAAAGGTTTTCTCTCATAGACCTCTTTGGGATACACAAGTGATTTCATTTGAATAATAGTCCATCCTGAATCAAGTATTTAATCCATTGGCTTTTATCTCTTAAAAAATGATTCTCGCATGATTCATACGTGTCCTTGAAATCTAAATCATTTCTGTACATGTCCTTAATGCTATCAAAACCTAAGGTCTTCACACGAAACTCTTGCAAAATCAAACATTTCCTGATCAATGCATCAACAACCTTGTTAGCAGTTCCAGAAATGTGCTTTATAACAAAAGTAAAGTTCTGCATAAATTCAACCCATTTTTCATGTTTCTGGTTCAATTTCTCCTATTTGGTTATGAATTGTAAATCATGGTTGTCGTTATACAAAAGAAAATCCTTCAGAACCAAGTAATGCCTCCATTTCTTCAGTGCTTGTATGGTTTCATAAAAATATTTATCATACGTGGAATATTTCATCTTAGCCTCATTCAGTTTCTCACTGAAGTATGCAATTGGCCTATTTCATCTTGGCCTGATTCAGTTTCTCACTGAAGTATTCAATTGGCCTATTGTAATTGTTGGGACTCAGAAATGTCGTATTTTCATCCACCTTTCCCTTCACTA
>SNQJ01S0005917.1:0-16897 GCA_010110895.2 Picea sitchensis | reverse complement strand
AAAGGGGATACAAACCCGAGGTTCGTGCGAATATCAGAGAGAAGAAGAAGTGAAGAGGTCCATGAATATCAGAGGGAAGATGAAGTGAAGAAAGGCACAATTTTCAAAGAGAAGATGAAGTGCAGTGATGAACGTTTATGGTATACCTCTGATCATGAGATAGATTTGATTCAGTAATGGATCACTGTTACTAGAGTTGGTTGAAATACTATAAGAAATGTAGTTGGATAGACTGCATTCTATCAACAAGTTGGGTCTTGCTTGAGAGTTGGTTCTCCTTACTTCAATTGGTGTTGATACAAAATAGTTTGTGCTGGGAAAATTCATATTCACATATATACATACAAATTATACAAAATCTTACAAAAACATATGGTATCTCTTGTGTCCATTGTGATTATGATTTGATTGTTCTTAATCTGTACAATTATGTTTCAACTGATAACTTGCAAAAAGAAAAGTTAGAAAAGTCCACACACTAATTCACCCCCCCCTCTTAGTGTGGGTGGTGTGTTCAACAATTGGTATCAAAGTAGGTTCCTTCAACATAGTTTAAATACTGGAAGGTATACTTTGAAGAAATGGGTGGATAGATGGATCTCTTCGCAATTGAAGCTGGTGCAACACCCCTACCTCAATAGGTTCTGCTTGACGTCCCGGTCTTTGGATATTTCTACTCAAATGAGCCAAAATGGCTCTTTGACTCCCCTCTGGAATCTCCAACACGTATAACCACAGGTCCTTCTTATAAGTTACGCCTATGCAAACAAGCACATGGCACGAACCTCCACTCCAAGTAACCAACCGATGTGACTACAACCTTTGCCCGAAAAGGTATTTCAGATTTCGCGACTTCGCGATTTATATTGTGAGTCCCTATGACTCCTTTGATTTTCGAAACCCAGAAATGGGATAATGGATCGTTAAATCCTTCCTTATGCCTCGACCATGTGACCTCAGTCACGTCCTGGAGACCACCTCCGAGCATGTCGATATTTCGCGACTTATGATTCTGCGATGCAACTCTCCTCCTTTTCCCGAAATGAAAACCCATGGTGACTTGTAGATCAATGGTCCTCGTCTCTCGAGATTTGATGTTCCACATACCTCCTTCACTTTTTAGGATTTCATGACTTATGGTCCCAAGTTTTATTTTCCTTTGCACCCCTGACTTCCGAAAAGCCAAAATGCGAAGCCACAAGATTAACGACTCTCATTTATTCATATATAATGGTGATTATTCTTCCTGAGATTGTGAGTGTTGAAAGACACTCAACCTTAGTCTCTCCACTGATCCACTGGATCCAACGGTCCACAAAAAAATCGTTAGTTATCCCTCGGAGAATTTCAACCTTTCGTTCAACTTCTGATAACCCCTCGCCAAATAAAATTGGTGTCTTTCCTCCTGAGCTTGTATCTTGTTGCAACCTCAAGGAATTTAAGAGATTCTACCCACACTCCTTGAGGCTTCACAATTATCTCTAATTATCTGGTATCCTCCAATTCTGCGTACTCCTTGCGACAAAAGTTCTTCAACCACTCACTGGGTTGGAAAAGTCTAGGACTTCCACCGGCCTATGCACACCTTGTACGACTCTGTGCTAATATTGCACTTTTGTTGGTATAAGAACAACTCTATCTCTCTTGAGATTTTCTGAGGTAAAATTAATAATCTTGTCAACGCACTCCTTGTGGACCTTCACTACAATCCTCTCAGGAAATTCTCAAGAAGAGAAACAATTGAAACTCATACTCTCCCTCTCACTAGCTTCATACATTCAATATGAAATCACAAGCATACACAAAATTGAAGCAAATTCATAATAGATCATATAAGTAAATTGTAAACATACCATTGAAGAAATTCAAACAGTAAACATCACCACACCATGAGATTGAGTCAAAGCATTCTTATATTAACTCAATGCTTCTGTACATGGTTCTATAGCAACAACTATCTTCTTATACAAATTATGTTCTTCTCTGTTCTCCTATTCTCTTGCTCTAAAACTCCACTCTTTCAATTGAGAATGATCATACAATGAAATAAAAATGAGGGAGCTTTCTAGAGTTTTCCCTCCTACAGTTCTAAGATATCAAATCGAATTAAAGCCTATGTAAACTTTTCATTTATTACATTAATTGCCTCCAACAAATAGATGAGAGAAATGCTCACGATATGTGTTACAATTTCTAAACCATAAAAGAAAAAATATATTTTTCAGATATTACATTAATTCCTCATTCTTTCAAATTCAAAAAATCCTCAAAACATGCACTGGTGCATATCCAGCCATCCTCCACTTTCTTTTGTTGTTGGCTTGCAATGCTCCTGCATCATACTCCCCTATCTGAAAAATTCATGGACTCCTATTCATGAGCTCCTGCACTGTCTGTCCATGTTTCTGGATATTCGCTTCACTTTCCCAACTGACATCTTCAATTGGGTGTCCCTTCCACTTGATCAAATATTCAAAATATGTGTTCCTCTAGGTCTTCTTACCAACTTTCTGATCAATGATATTTTCCATCTGTAGCTTTTCAGCTATAGGCATTTGTTTAACCCACTGAACTTCCTTCTGATTCCCTTCTTCTCTCACTTCATTGGCTCTGTATGGATACAGATATTCTATTTTGAACATAGGTGATATGCCTACACCATATGGAAATTCTATCTCATAAGCATTTTCCTCGAACTTGAATTTTACACGGCCCTATCTTTTTCATTTTCATCTTATTATGCGTTCCCCTTGGGAACCTTTCCTTTCTTATATGCGTTAAGACTAAATCTCCCACTTCAAATTGAAGCTCTCTTATGTGTTGATCTTCTCTATTCTTTTCTTACTGGTTGGAATTCTTCAACCGCTCTTTAATCTTACTATGGATCTCCTACATCTCTACTGCAAACTCTTCCGCTCCAACACTCCTGAACTCATTATGCTCCAAGTATCTCAACTCGAATATTCCTCTTCACTGCATTCCATACATTATCTAGAATGGACTTTGGCCTGTGCTCTTGTTAGGTGAATCGTTATATGCAAATTCCACTTGCGGCAAAATCCGATCCCACTGTGTATGGTGTTTAGTTACCAAACTTCTCAATAAGTTCCCCAAAATTTGATTTAATACCTCAGTCTATCCATCCATATGAGGGTGATATGTTGAGATAAAAGATAAATTTGTCCCCAACTTCTTCCATAATTTCCTCTAGAAATGACCAACAAATTTGGTATCTCTATCTGAAACAATACTTTTGGGTAAGCCATGGAGTCAAACAACTTCTTTGAAAAAAATATTTGCAATGTGCGTTGCATCACTGGTTTTCTGACATGGAATAAAATGTGCCATTTTTGAGAATCTGTCGACTACCACGAATATGGAATCACAACCTCTCTGTGTCCTTGACAGTCCTAACAAAAAATCCATGCTTACTGCATCCCACAAACTCTCTGGTACTGGCAATGGTTTATACAACCTGGTATTTTTTCTTTTCCCCTTTGCATGCTGGAAAATTCTACATCTGTTGACAAATGTATTGACATCTGTCCTCATCCCTAGACAATAATATAAACTTTTCAAATGCACAAATGTTTTTTCATGGCCGAAATGTCCAGCCAATCCCCCACTATGTTTTTCCTTTAAAAGGTTTTCTCTCATAGAACTCTTCAGGATACACAAGTGATTTCCTTTGAATAATAGTCCACCCTGAATCAAGTATTCAATCCATTGGATTCTATCTCTTAAAATAGGATTCCTGCATGCTTCATTCATGTCCTTGAAATCTGAATCATTTTTGTACATGTCCTTAAGGCTATCAACACCTAAGGTCTTCACATGAAACTCTTGCATAATCAAACATTTCCTGATCAATGCATAAACAACCTTGTTATCAGTTCCAGAAATGTGGTTTATAACAAAAGTAAAGTTCTACATAAATTCAACCCATTTTTCATGTTTCTGGTTCAATTTCTCCTGTTTGGTTATGAATTGTAAAGCATGGTTGTCATTATCAAAAAAAACTCCTTCGGATCCAAGTAATGCCTCCATTTCTTCAGTGCTTGTATGATTTCATAAAAATCTTTATCATACATGGAATATTTCATCTTGGTCTCATTCAATTTCTCACTGATGTATGCAATGGGCTTATTGTCTTGGCTTAAGACTGCTCCAACTGCAAATCCACTCATGTCACATTTGACTTGAAATGTCTTACTGAAATTTGGCAGAACCAGAACTGGTTGTTCGTTTATATTCTCCTTTAACAACTTAAAACCTTTCTCTGCTTCCTCTGTCCAATGAAAAGATTTATGTCTTTTCTTGACTGTGTCCATCATTGGTGCACTAATCCCACTAAACTTTCTAATGAACTTTTAGTAAAAACTAGCTAGTCCATGGAAGCTTCTGACTTCAAAGATATTCTTTGGCGGCGACCATTCTTTGATCACTTTTACCTTCTCAGGATCCATCTTCAATTCATTCAAAGAGATCACAAAACCCAAAGAAATGAGTTATGCCTTCATGAAAGATGACTTATTCATATTTATCAGCAACTTCTCTTGTTGCAACCTTCTCATCACTAGAGTTAGATGTCTCGAATGCTCTTCCTTAGTCTTACTGAAGATCAGTATATCATCAAGGTACACAATTACAAATATTCCAATGAAATCTTTCAAGACTTTGTTCATTAATATCATAAAAGTACTTGGCGCATTCGTCAAGCCAAACAACATGACAAGCCATTCATATAATCCTTCGTTCATCTTGAATGTTGTCTTCCATTCATCACCTTCCCTCATTCTAATTTGATGATATCCTATTTTTAAATCAATTTTTGAAAAATATCTTGCCCCACTCAAGCAATCCATCAAGTCATCCATTCTTAGTAAAGTAAATCTATACCTGATGGTGATCTTTTTTATATCCCTCGAGTCTGCACACATCCTCCATCCACCATCCTTCTTCAGACTTAACACTGTTGGCACAACACATGGAGTCAATATTTCTCTAATCAACCCTTTGTTCATCAATTCCTGGACTTGCTTCTTGACCTCTTCATTCTCCTGCAACATCATTTTGTACGCTTCTTTGTTTGGTAAACTCACCCCTCGTATAAGGTCAATGTGATGGCTTATACTTCTGATAGGAAACAATGAACAAGGTAAATCATCCACCACTATCTCAACAAATTCCTCCAGCAGCTCCTGAATTTCCTTAGGTAGATCATCCACTAAAGTACTGGTCAAAATGACTCTAGGTTTTCTTACCACAACAAACTGCATTTCTTCCTCTTTCTTGATTTCATCTAGAAGTTCCTTTCCACTCATGAGAAATATAGTATTACTTGTGTCTTCTTTTTCCTTCTTGTCTTCAATTGGTAGAAACATATGCATCCTACCATTCTTCTCTAAGGTATACATGTTTTTTCCCCCATCATGAACAACATTTATGTCATATTGCCAAGGCCTCCCCGACAAAAGATGATAGACATCCATGGGAATAACATCACATAAGATCTCATCTCTATATCCCCCTATCTTAAATTCAACTAAACATTGTTTAGTGATAGTTACCTGATGTCCCTTTTGCAACCAAAAAACTTTGTATGGGCTTGGATGTGCAATTGTCTCCAATTCCATCTTTTCCACCATCTTTATGGATACTATATTATCCATGATTACACTAGCCACTATCACCTTGCATGCCCTGTCCTTGGTCTTGCAAGTAGTTCTCAACAAACTGTTCCTCTGGACTGGATTCTCCACCTCTTTCTCTAGCTTCAAGAGAACTTTCCTCATCATCAAGGATCTCCCGCCTTCTGCATCTTCTGCCTCAACATTTCACCTTTGCGCTTATGAAATGTGATCTTTGCCTCCTCCATATCTTTTTCTATCGGGACATTCCCAATACTTGTGTATGATATTTCCACAGAAAAAACAATTTATTTCACCTCCTCTGAGTCTTCCTCTTCCTCTTTCTCACGAAAAAGTGTTCCTGTCGGCATATTGTCTTCCCTATGAAATTCCCCCTCTTTTTGGGTGGTTATGAGGTTTCTTTTCTTCATCCTTGGGATTTTGTACTATGTCTTGGGAAACTTATTTGCCTTTGCTTTGACTTCTACCTCTTCCCCTTTGACCTTGATTTTGGGCCAATTTCTCCTCTTCCTTCAAAGCAATCTGGTAAGCATACTCTACAGCTCTGGTCGTCACCATGCTCATTTCATCCTAAATCTCATATCTCAGGCCATTCATATACCTGTCAACCTTTTCATCATCATTACCATGATGACCAGCTCTAATGTTTATCCTGTAAAACTCCTCAGTGTATTCCTTCACTATCATCCCTTTCCGTCTCAAATTATGCATTCTTTAGAACAAATTAATTTGGTAATCCCTGAGTATGAATTTATCTTTCGTCTTGGTGACCATCCTATCCCAACTTTTAATTCTTTGTTTTCCTTTGCAACACCTGTCAACTTGCAATTCATCCCACCACAGTGTTTCATGCCCTTTCAGTCTAGTGACAACGTGTTTAAACCTCTTGTCCTCTTCGATATCTTCATAGTCAAAGTATTTACCTAGAGCCCTGAGCCAATCTAGCAGCTCCTCAACGTCCAAGTTACCTTCATACATCGATATGTCTAGCTTTTCTCTGGCACCTATTCTAGAAAATGATTTGAATAGACATTCGTATGTAGCATCTTCATCTGCAACTTCTTCTTCTCCATCTCTGGCTTCGTTCTCACTTTCGGCTTCATTGACATCTCTAGTATCATCTATTCATCTCTGTGTTGTCTCCATGGTGTCCAATCGAGCACGAAGTTATCTCATTTCCCTTTCCACGGCTGGATCGGGCATAGGTCTCTCTTGACGTCTTCTTGGTGGAATTGTGTCAATATTTCCTCTGTCTTCCTTCCACAGAAAATGAAAGTTGTTAGATAAGCTCTGATACCACCTAGCGCAGCAGCCCTACCTCAATAGGTTCTGCTTGACCTCCCGGTCTTTGGATATTTATACTCACCTAAGCCAAAATGGCTCTTTGATTCCCCTCTAAAATATCCAACACGTATAACGAAAGGTCCTTCTTAGAATTTACGCCTATGCGAACAAGCACAAGGCACAAACCTCCACTCCACATTACCAAGCGATGTGACCACAACCTTTACCCAAAAAGCTATTTCGAATTTCGTGACTTCATAATTTCTATTGTGAGTCCCTCTAACTCCTTTTATTCCTAAAACCTTGAAATGGGCTAACGGATCCTTATCTCCTTACTTATGCCTCAACCATGTGACCTTATTCATGTCCTGGGGCCCACCTCCGAGCGCGTCGAGGTTTCCACGATGAAACTATCCTCATTTTCCCAAAATGAAAACCCACAGTGACCTTCAAATCAAAAGTCCTCATCTCCCGATATCCGACGTTCCACGTCCCTCCTTCGTGGATCATGATTTCGTGACTTATGGTACCAAGTTATATTTTCCTTCGCACCCCTGACTTCTGAAAATCTGAAATGTGAAACCACAAGATCAACGACTCTCCTTGATCCAAATCTAGTGGCGACTATTCCTCCTGAGCTTGTGAGAGTTGAAAGACACTCAACCTTAGTCTCTCCGTTGATCCACTGGATCCAACGATTTGAGAAAAAATCGATGGTTCTCCCTCAGAGAATTTCAACCGTCCGTTCAACCATAACCCCTTGCCAAATAAACTTGGCATATTTCCTCCTGAGCTTGAATATTGTTGAAAACTCAAGGAGTTTAAGGGATTCTTCTTGCACTCCTTGCGACTTCATGATTATCTCTAATTATCTGGTATCCTCCAATTCTGCGCACTCCTTGAGACAAAATTTCTTCAACCACTCACTAGGTTGGAAACATCTAGGACTTTCACCAGCCTGCGCACACCTTGCACGACTCTGTGCTATACTTGAACAGATCTGTGCTATTCTTGCACTTCTGCTGGTATAAGAACAATGCTATCTCTCCTGAGCATTTATGAGGTAAAAATCAGAATGTTTTCAACACACTCCTTGCGAACCTTCACTGCACTCGTTGCAGGAAAGTCTCAGGAAGAGAAACAATTGAAACTCATACTCTCCCCCTCACGGGCTTCATAGATTCAACATGAAATCATGAACATACACAACATTGAAACAAATGCATAACATAGCATATAAGTAAACGAAAAACATACCATTTAAGAAATGCAAACAGTAAACATCACCACACCATGAGATTGAGTCAAAGCATTCTTATATTAATTCAATGCTTTTGTACATGGTTCTATAGCAAGAACTATTTGCTTATACAAATTTTGTTCTTCTCTGCTCTTCTATTCTCTTGCTCTACAACTCTACTCTTTAAATTGAGAATAATCATACAATACAATACAAATGAGGGATATTTCTAGAGTTTTCCCTCCTACAACTCTAAGCTATCAAATCGAATTAAATCCTATGTATACTTTTCATTTATTACATTAATTGCCTCCATCAAATAGGTGAGATCAATGCTCACGATCTGCGTTACAATCTCTAAACCATAAAAACAAAAATATCTTTTTCAGATATTACAGTAATGCCTCATTCTTTCAAATTCAAAACATCCTCAAAACACGTGCTGGTGGATATCCAGCTATCCTCTGCTTTCTTGCTTTGCTGGTTTGCAATGCTCCTGCATCAGAAGCTCTCTTATTTGATGGAACATATTACTCCTCATGGAGAGAAAATATGAAATAGTATTTGAAGTCAAGACGATATGAAGTTTGGAATTCAGTAGTAAGAAATCCCTGGGACTTAACTACATCAAAGAATCTATCCAAGATTACAGTCCAAATAAGAGCAAGGAAGAACAATGAAGTGGCATTGATGATTCTTCTCAATGGATTATCAGATACAATCAAGGCAAGCATGGGACTATGCACATCTGCCAAGGACTTATGGCTGAATTTAGAAATGATGTATCAAATCAAAAGAGAATACACAGAAGACATTCCTATCAAGGATGAATATGGAGACTCAACCATCAATAAAGGTAAAGACTCTCTAGAATATTTTGATTGCAATAATGTTGACATTGAATCCTCCCCTGCAAGTAAAGTGTTGGAGTTACTTCACACACACCTAGGATTTATTTTTCCTAAGTTTTTTCCTTGTTTATTAGTCATAATTAGTCATTATCTAGTCTCCTATATTTTAGGGGGGAATATTCCACCTGGAGAATATTCTCTTTCAGTTGACACTTCAGTTTGACTAGTTGAGTTGATTTTAGATGCTGCATTGGTTTTTTCACCATGCAACATTAGGATCATCACTAGCTAATGCTCACTTGCCTTGGAATCATCACCACACTGTTGTATTACCCTTGATTTCCTAAGTTAACTCCTCACTTCTCTTTGTTCAATCAGTTAACTGAAGACTAGTTGACTAGTTAACTCAGCTAGGTGGCAGTTCACTCCCGTAACTGCTTGAGAGACTAGAATAGGTGGAAATTCACTCCCATAATTCCCGGTGTGTGTCCAAATCACTCTATACCACCACTATGGCTCATTAGTTACTCATGTATCCTATATCTATTGTAAAGTATTCACTCTTTGAGTGTGGAATACAGTTAATGAGAATTCTTCCATTCTTTTTATCCTTCTTCTTTCTCCAGTTCTCTCTGCAAATGTGTGTATTATTGTTTAGCTAGATATATTATATGTAGGTTCAACACATTTACATGGTATCAGAGATGACGGACTACTAAGCAAAATCTACACCAAATTATTTTTGCAGGTACTGAAGATTGAAGAACACAAAAAATATGGAATTTATGTTTTACTCACCGATAATACTTCTCACGCCTCATAACTATTTCGAGTGGAAGCCAAAGATTCTAATTCTTCTCATAAGTAGAGGCTTATACCAAATAACCATTGAAACGGAAGTATATCTTGATTCTACTGATGAGAAAAATGACTTTCTCAATAGACAAGATATGGCCATAGGATTTATCTTATTATCTATCTCTCCAGAAATTCTCCACCAAGTATATGATGACTCACAAGAATCAAATCCAAATGAATTATGGACCATATTGGAGGTTCTATTTGGGAATAAAGAATATTGTGAAGATTTCATGCAGGAGGTTGAACAGATAGAGCCAGAAAAGAAGCCATTAGAAGATCAAGCCTATTATTATGAAGAGTCTTCTACAAAAGTATTTGCAGAAATTTGTATTCCATTAATTGAAGATGATGTCTAATCCATTTCAGATTTTTTTTCTGAAATTAATGTGGAAGATATATGTCATGCATATTAGGAGTCACATGCAGACACTTTTGCATGCACCATGCATGCATCTCAGGAGACAAAAAAGGGAGTCGTGCACATCAGACTCAATTATGATATTTTATGATAAACATTTGTAGAAAAAAATTGGATATTTGAATTCCTCTTGGGAAAATATCCAATTTCAAAAAAAAAATCGTCCGAAACGGAGTCCGAAAAATGAAGTTATGATCTTTTTAAAATCAATAAAATTTCAGCGTTTTCTGGAAACGACTGCACAGTTTTCAAAGTTTCATCCAAAATTTATTTGGATATTCTTAATTACAAGAATAAAAAGTGGATGTGTGTGGAAATATAAATGGTTCATATACTTCATCATATCCATGCAGACATCTACATCTTCAACAAAATCTTCAACGAGCATAAACTTACACAGTTGCGAGGTCTTCTTGGAGTGAAGGACAAGGTTGTTTAGCAACTGTTTTTTGTTCCTTCTCAATTTTTTTTTTACATACATTGTACCTTGAGGGGTTTTTTTTTTTTTTTCTCTCTTTCCTTGTTTATTTTATTGTATCTTTTTGTATGGGGGGGGGGGTTTCCCATGAGGTTTTCTCTCTTTCCTTGTTTATTTTATTGTATCTTTTGTATTTGGGTACTTAACATTGCCTCGTTGTTGGGACCCATTCTTTATTTTCACCATAGTGATGTTCAAGGGGGGTGTTGGAGTTACTTCACAAACACCTAGGATTTCTTTTTCCTAAGGTTTTTCCTTGTTTACTAGTCATAGTTAGTCATTATCCAGTCTCCTATATTTTAGGGGGGAATAATCCACCTGGAGAATATTCTCTTTCAGTTGACACTTCAGTTTGACTAGTTGAGTTGAGTTTAGATGTTGCACTGGTTTTGTTACCATGCAACATTGGGATCATCACCAGATAATGCGTACTTGCCTTGGGATCATCACCACACTGGAACATTACCCTTGATTTCCTAAGTTAACTCCTCACTACTCTTTTTTCAGTCAGTTAATTGAAGACTAGTTGACTAGTTAACTCAGCTAGGTGGCAGTTCACTCTCGTAACTTCTTGAGAGACTAGACTATGTGGCAATTCACTCCCGTAACTGCTGGTGTGTGTCCAAATCACTCTATACCACCACTATGTCTCATTAGTTACTCATGTATCCTATATCTATTGTAAAGTATTCACTCTTTGAGTGTGGAATATGGTTAATGAGAATTCTTCCATTCTTTCTCTCCTTATTCTTCTTTCTCCAATTCTCTCTGCAAATGTGTGTATTATTGTTTAGATAGATCTATTCTGTGTAGGTTCAACACATTTACATAAAGAAGAAGACTCAGATACAATAAAAGAATGTTTTTTTAGCATTTATCCCCTGGAAGATGTATAAGAAGAACTATCAAAGGCCAAACAAAAGGTTGATTGGAGTCTCTGTGAATACCACTATGACCATAATGATTCAGACTATAGATATATTCATGACTACACTAAAGAATTTATTGAAAAGAGTAAAAAACATATCTTGGAAGTAAATGAAATGCTCAAAGACAATGAAAAGATAATATATGAGAAGGATAATCAGTTAGAAGAAAAAGAAGAGGAGTTTGAGAAGCTGAAGAAAGAAACTAGTCAAGTAAAAGAAATGAAGAAGGAAGATGATAAGCTTAGCAATCAAAAGCATATCTTGGAAATAAAAGAAAAGCTCAAATACAATGAAAAGATAATATATGAGCAGGATAATCAGTTAGAAAAAAGAAGAAGAGGAGATCTAGAAGTTGAAGAAAGAAATTAGTCAAGTAAAAGAAAAGAAGAAGGAAGATTATGAGCTTAACAATCAAAAAAATATCATGGAAATAAAATAAAAGCCCAAAGACAATGAAAAAATTATATCTAAGAAAAAGATTCAATTAGAAAACAAAGAAGAAGAGATCAAAATATTGAAAACATAAGTCATTAATCTAACAAAATAAAAGGGATAAGAGATCAAAATATTGAAAACAAAAGTTATTAATCTAACAAAAGAAAAGGAAGAGGAGATCGAGAGACTGAAAAATGAAATCAGTCAAGCAAAAGAAGAAAAGAAGGAAGATTATGAACCAAGAAAAAACCTTGTAGAACTAAAAGAACTAAGGGAAAGCTATGTCAATCTTAAAATCCAACTTGAGGAAGCCAAAAGAAGGGAGGAGGTAGTGAGGAGCCAGTTGAACAAAAAGGAAGAATCATGTCATAAGCTAGAAGAAGAAGTTGTGAATGTTAGAAATAAGGTTGAGAATTCTAACACCCAAATCAAGTTCTTGAACAACTCCATGACCCTAAATAAGATCTTGGATAGTCAGAGATCACCAAATGAAAAATACGGTCTTGGATACAACAAGTAAGAAATCAATACTCTTAAGAAACCTGATGCAAGTCCTTCATATGTAAAGGGTGAAGATAGGTATGACACAAGTCCTTCATTTGTAAAGGGTGAAGACAGGTCTAACACAAGTCCTTCATTTGTAAGGGATGAAGACAGGTCTGACACAACTCCTTCATTTGTAAAAAGTGAAAGAAGGTATGAATCAGGTTCTTCATGTTCAAGAAATGAAAGCAACACTATAAAATTTAGAAGATCGGATCAAGGAAGACATCCAGAAGCTACCCATACACCTCAAAGCAAGTTTATAAGAGAGACACCTTCATGGATGAATCAAAGAAGGTATGAGAGTGTTTTTAACGGTTATTGTTTTTCTTGTAATGAATATGGTCATAAAGCCTTGGATTGTAAGAATCATGGACGAAAACAAGCTGGTAGGTTCAACAACAATATAATATGTTGGAACTGCAATCATGTTGGACATATTTCTACACATTGTTACACTATGAGATGTTATAGTTGTGGTGGATATGGCCACAAATCCCATAATTGTTGGAACCCAAGAAAACAATCAATGAGAATTCTTCATATTGTACAACAAAAGGAGTAAATGGAACATGGAAGAAAAATGAAGTTGCAGTAATAGAAGATTAGAGAACAAAGTTCAAGAAACTAGGACACTCACAGATGTGGATAGCAAATACTGAACAAGTGAACATGAGTGAAGTTGTTTGTTGCAAAATGAATGTCAGTCATGTGACAAGCATAGTATAAACTTTATCAGACGACTTTAGAGAAATTTACAATAAATATGCATCTTGGATAAAGACGAATACATCTGGTTAGAGATCGATGAGAATCAATGGGCAGATCCAAGAGTTGTTTGAAAAATATGAGCTAAAATTGTGCAATGTTCCAGTAGGACATCAACATCTGCAAAAGCAACCTTTTGATGTACAAAATGATGTACATGACATACTGTAGAGATAAAAAAAAGGAGAGACCTTGTCATAAAGAGATACTCTTTTAGAAACAAAGGGGAAGAACAGTCAAAAGCAGAGAGAGAAGAGTGACAGGGGGAGTCATTCTGTCATGACAAGAAAAGGATGATTGTAGGAAGAGTTACCCAAGTTCAGATTCTGGTCAGTAACATACAAAGATTTACCATATGAGGAGAAACCCTTTTCCATTGATGTCAAAGGGGGAGAGAAAATTCATAAGAGAAAGTCATCATCGCAGGGGGAGTTTTGTATATGAAGTTAATGTGTTTCCCTCAATGACAAAAGGGGATATTGTTGGACATATTGTCATTGATGTCAACAGTCGATATCATTATGATGTGATGATTTGTTGTTATGATGAATTATCATTGTGATAGATGAATTTGTCATTGATGTCAATAGTATATTAGTTAGTAGAAAATGTCAAACAGTATGCAAAGATCAAAAGCATAAGATCAGGAGGAGGAGCGAATAGTATGAAGAGATCAAAGCTGAGAAGGAAAAGTGTAATCTCAAGAGGAGGAGCAAACAGTATGCAGTGATCAAATCTCAGAAGGAAAAGCGTAATCTCAGGAGGAGGAGCGACAGTGGTCGTTGGATCAAGCACTATGAAGAATTTGGACCGTCAGATCAGAGCCCATACAATGAGGAATGAGTGCCAAGGAGAATAGATCTCATCCATTGTATTTAAGTGCACGGATCAACATCCGTTGGATCCAGGTAAGGTGCACAAACCTTAATCTTTTGGAAGTGCAGAAAAAGAAGAAGTGGAGAATCAGGAATCGGGAAACGAAAGAAAGGAAGTGATAACTTCCTACATTGTGAAACGCAAAGTCCCGATTCATGAAGGATAGATCTGGGTTGTTAGATCATAGAGCGTCGTGGACCATTGATCTGCAACAGATAAACAAATTCATGGATTCACGACTCAGATAAATTGTGAGGAGATAAGTTCAAAATTCACGAAGTGAGAAGTTGTGAAACACTCAGGAGTTGAGCCTCCAGTCATAGACCGAGGTCATATGTGAGATAGGCCTAGGAAGAGGAGATAGCGCCCATTTCCTATAATTCGTCAATATAGAGATCAAAATATTGGTCGAAGCATACAGTGAAAACACCCGAAGCCCATATCTCTGAAGCGCCTTTTTGGATAGTCGCCTGATCATAGTCAGAGGTCATATGAAGAATTGTAGAGTCTAAAAGATGTGAATATCTAAGTCCCAAAGTAGATATGAGATGTCTGATCAGAGAAATAGAAAGTGTTCTGGCTGTTAGATCAAGGAGAAGAATAAGTGTCACATTAGGAGATCTCGTCAGCAGACCATGTCATCAAGTGACGTCTACGCGAGTTTTACTTCGGGAGTCTCACCACCAACAAATGACAAAACCTCTAAAGTCCCGAAGGGCAAATTATTGAAGTGGACATAAGTCATCATATCTGAAGATCACTTCAAGAGTATTCTTAACCATTGATCATACTACAATTAAAGTTGGGACTTGAGAATTCCGAAGTCTGGAGACACGAAAGGATCACAACTGTTGATACGAAAGGGACACACATCAGTGGATTGTCAGCTCCGGGAAAAAGGTGATAGAGATAAAGTTGAGATTTGAAATCTCCGAAGTCTGAAGACCCAAAGGAGATCTCGACCATTGATCGAGAAAGGGGACACATGACCATTGATCGAGAAAGGGGACACATGACCATTGATCTAGTTGTTGATTGAGAAGGACAGGTGTCTGCAGATCATCGACTCCGAAAGATTGACGTACTGAGGAAAGAAGGGTTTGAGAGTTGAAACTCCTGAAGCCCGAATCACAAAATAAATCACAAGCGTTTATTTAGGAAGACTATATCGGATCTACAGATATTGAAAGGACAAATCTAAACCGTCAGTCGAGGAGCTCTGTCAAGATCGTGAGATCGACGGTCCTGTCGCATTGCAGGGATTGAAGGTGCATGAAATTTAATAAGTTGAGGGCGGGCCACAATCAAAACCATGGTCTTGAAGAAAGGACACGTGGAGGCACAAGGTAAATTGCGGGGTGAAACCTAGTTTGATTTCAAACCACCTTTGGCCACGCCTGCAATCGCGTGGTCACCACCGTTGGTCATATGGTAAAGAGATTTAAAGGGCAGAATGTAATGCATCGCTTAAATTGATAAGCCTGTGGTTCTATGCCTATGATCATATGAACATGGTTTGAAGGAAGCCCTGATTTCTATTATCACAGAGACGAAGGAAATTGATCCATACCTGTGATCGATTTATGAAAGTAAAGGGGATGCCAGGTGTAAATTTGAAGACCCAGAATGATGATATCTGGTGGTCCCAAAGTTGTTGTAAATGGACAAGTTAGTTATAACTTGTTTCACAAGTCAGCCTAATAAATTAAACAATTTTTGAGCATAAGAAAGTATAAATACAACCATGATTGGTTCACTGGATGTGTAATTGTGGCAAGAACATGAGCTTATGGAAATGATAGGCTAGCTGAGAAAGAGAAGCTTGCGGAGAAAAATGAAAGGGATACGGACCTGAGGTTCGTGCAAATATCATAGAGAAGAATAAGTGAAGAGGTCTGTGAATATCAGAGGGAAGATGAAGTGAAGAAAGGCATGAGTTTTAGAGAGAATATGAAGTTCGGTGATGAGCATTTATGGTATACCTCTGATCATGAGATAGAGTTGATTCAGTAATGGATCACTGTTACTAGAGTTGGTTGAACTACTATAAGAACTCTAGTTGGATAGACTGCATTCTATCAACAAGCTAGGTCTTGTGGCAAGCTGGGTCTTGCTTGAGAGTTGGTGCTCCTTACTTCAGTTAGTGCTGATACAAAATAGTTGGTGCTAGGAAAATTCATATTCATTGTGATTATGATTTGATTGTTCTTAATCTGTACAATTATGTTTTAATTTATAACTTGAAAAAATAAAAGTTATAAAAGTTGACACACTAATTCACCCCCCCCCTCCCCTCTTAGTGTGGGTGGTGTGTTCAACAACAACGACCCACAAGATGAAATTTTTATCATAGTTGTTTGCACCCTTTTCGTCGACTCGGTGATCAAATCAAGGGTGCTTACATGCCTAGTTGGGTCTTGCTGAGCATGACAGTTGTAGAGGAAAGAGTTAGAGAAAGAAAAACAAAACTATAAGCAAGAATTAAATTAAAACAAACTAAAACTATGAGCATATGGATAAAGAAATGACAAACACAAAAATACCAATATCACCAATGTTTTTG
>SNQJ01S0005916.1:203531-226692 GCA_010110895.2 Picea sitchensis | reverse complement strand
TTAGTTTTTGTTTAATTCTTGTTAATAGCTTAGTTGTTTTCTTTCTAACCTTTTACCATACAGTTGTCATGACTAGCAGAGCCCAACTAGGCATGTAAGCACTCACTTTTTGCTCACACATCGACGAAAAGAGTGCAAACAACGCTCACACCTCTAATATTGCAAGACATTTTGGTGTTGGAAAGACAACTGCTAACTTACAAAGGTATGTGCACTGGCCTAGAATGAAAGAAGATGTAGCATGGTATATTAGAGGACGCATACTTTGTTGTGCCAAAAAACCCAGTAATAAAAAGAAATGTCTATACCATCCCTTACCTGTGCCCACTTGATCTTGGGAAATGATTTCCATGGATTTTGTGGGTGGTTTACTAACAAATCAGAAGGGACATGACTATATTTTTGTGGTAATTTATAGGTTCAACAAGATGTGCATTCTTATGCCTTGGAAAAATACCATCAATGGAAAAGAAACGACAAACATGTTCTTTGAACAAGTCTGGGTGCACTTTTGGATACCAAGGAACATCATCTCAGACAAGGATACCAAATTTATCAGCTCCTTTTGGACTATACTATGGGAGAATATGGACATCAAGTTGAAGAGATATACAACATTACATCCATAGATACATGGGTAGAGAGAACTAGTCAATAGGACGTTGATACAACTTTTGAGTAGTTATAATTAGAAGCATCCAAAGACCTAGGATGAAAATATGATCCATATTCAACACTCTTATAATAGAGCAATCCAGACTTCTACTTCCTTCTCCCTTGGATGTTGCATATGGAAAAAAAGGAGGAGAAATGGAAGACATCATAGGAGAATCTTTGAGAATCTTTGGATTATACTATGGGAGAATATGGAGACTGTTGAAGAGATATATTAAATATTACATTCATAGATACATAAGGAGAGAACTAGTCAATAGGACGTTGATACAACTTTTGAGTAGTTATAATTAGAAGCATCCAAAGACCTGAGATGAAAATATGATCCATATCTAACACTCTTATAATAGAGCAATCCAGACTTCTACTTCCTTCTCCCTTGGATGTTGCATATGGAAAAAAAGGAGGAGAAATGGAAGACATCATAGGAGAATCTTTGAGAGAAGGGAAACATGTTGAAAAGATTAGACAGATCCATTTAGCATGATAATCAAGAAATCACAAGAAAAGCATAAGACTGTCACATGATCACACATAATTGGAGAAGACATTCAATGTGTGGAGACAAAGTAAGCCATTAAACAAGGAAGACATGTATCGTGAGTAAGAATAAATATCACACCTCCTGTATGGCCCTTTGAGGTATTTATTGGAGAAGGTGGGATATGATTCCTACAAACTCAATATACCCCCATATATATTTATTTAGTAGTGAATGTGGAGAATTGGAAACTCTATGAGCCTTCCATGTTGGATCGTGAGATGATGTGTCCTACTCTACTCAGAGGAATTATCACTAGATGTTTAGGTAGAGTTGGAAGAAGACTTAGCAACATGACTCCTTTGATATATTGGGTTGAAAGGAAAACTTCTAGAAAAATAAAAATGGTGAATTCCAAGGAGAAGGTAGAGGGGAAAATTTCTCACCTCATTCAACAACAAATATTTTGGGACCAAAAGCTTCCCAATGTAGAGGTAAGGATCCATTGGATCATCATATATAATTTTTTTCATCTATCTTAGTACTTTTTCGGGTGGAAAAAAATGGAGGAATCAATTCAGTGGCCATTTATGGTAGGTCCCACCAGAAAGATTTCTCAGTTTGTTCCTTGGAGTCATTTTGAGTCATTAAATGGAATTTTAGGGGTTGAAATTCAAAAAATTATACATGCACTTTGGAAAAGTGTTCTACCTTGATACCTTTCCAATGGTTTGTGAAACACCTAAATTGGATCTCATATGAAAAAGTTGTCTCCCGGAAGTTGGACTCCACCATGTTGACTGTCACTATGGTGCATTTAGTGGATGACACACCAATCTCTATTACTCAAAACGTGTTGGGCTAGTCACATGTGGAATTTTATCAATATTCTAGAAGGTCCAAACCTTATAACTAATTGAGATTTGAGGAAGTAAAAACCTTGACCCTAGATGCATATTGGGCCATGTTAACACTAGGCCACTAGGAGGAGAAGGGCTCCATTATTTTGGTATTGTAAATTTTGTCTCCATAGTTGAGTAGAGCATTGAAGGAGTGGTATTTTGAGAATTGTTGAGAGGAGGTAGAATATCTATAGTAGTTTTCACACCGCCAAAGTGGAAATCTCCATAATGAGGTTCTTTCTTTGTACTTATTTTCCATAGCTGAAGATAAGAGAGAAAAGCATAGCCTCATCTTCTAGATGGGTTTTCTCCATTGGGTTTCCTAGGATACATTGTGTTCAATATTCCAGGATGGTGTGGGTTATTTTTGAATGTTTTCATTTTTGTATTCATTTATTTTCATAAATATAAGCAATAAGCTAGGTAATAATTAATCTAGGATCTAATGAAATAAACCGCTAATCTAAGATTTCATGGCCAGTTTAATATTTGTTGTGATGAATTGTTCCAAGGAATATCTACAATAGTTTATAGATCACTTTCAAATGTATTCATCAAATCCTTTCCATAATCCAGGGCATTTCCTCTCTTCTCCTTGCATCTTTGCTTCGTTAAATAGTGATGGAGGTAAATAGCCACAACAAGTCTTTAAAGGTACTTTGTTGGTGGAATAATGGAGTGCTTGATTGTAGGAGTGATGAATGTACACCAATTTTTCATCCCATGTATCCATCACCGTTTGTTATTGTAACCTCTCAACAATTGTACCAATGTTCAATTGAAAAAATCCTTTATCTATCAGTCTTTGAATGAAATGCAATGGAATACCTCAGCTTGGTATCCATCATGTCCCAAAGTATTGTCTAGAATCTGTTCAAGAACCTACAATATTGATAAAATATTATGGATCTCAACAATCCAAAATGTAACAAAATATGAATGAATAATAACTTAGTTTATTCTCGTTCAATGATAGTCTTCTTTCGTGGAATGAACACATAAATCTTGTTAAAGTGGTCCAAAATGATAAACAAGTAGTCATGGCCTCTTTGGGACATGGTAAAAAATCCAAAAACATTCATGAGATTCTCTCCTGCTGGTCCGCTTTGGTACCAATATTGCAATGTACATCCTCTAAGCATCCTATTTCTTGGTTTCTAGTGCTATCGATGATCTGTAGATCTTTTCACGCTGATGATAATTTATAAATAATTGTATTAAATGAGTATAAAATGAAGGCGCACCATAAACAAGGAATAACTCAATAATGAAGAGATATGGCATCAAATCTGAACACAAAACTTGATAACGGTTCGGCCTCCCCGTGGACTATGTCTCCGTGTGTCATGCTCTCAAACAGTCTTTTATTAATCAACAAAATAATTTGAAAAAATACATACATACCTCATTATGGAATTAAGCTTCATAATCTTTGCTCAGATCATAAAAAAGACAACAACATTGAATTTGTGCCGTCCAATTACCCAAAAATAACTGGCCTCCAGACTAATTTGAATCCTGCACTCCTAGGCCCATGAGAAATATCGTCCCGGTTTCCATGCCTACAACCTGCAATAAATTCATCAGACTATCCTCAGAAACAGATACCCGACCGCATCACAGATCGCCTCTTCCGTTCACGTGAAACTAACATTTAAGTTTTCTTAAAGTCGAAATGGAATAACCAACAGAGCCGTTTGGTTCAATGGTTGGCGGATGCTATGTAAGGCGTTATTGGGAAGGTCTCGGTTCATCTGGTACTTTGGCTTGTATTATAATAGAATACATATATATATATATAGTTTAACCATCGCCAAGTTTGGAGTACCGTTTAGATTTGTCGGATTTGGATTACCACGGAAGGTCAACCACCAGATGTGGTGGGATCTACGCCTGCATTTGGTGGGCCACTCTTTTTTTTTTTTTTTTTTTTTTTAAGCCTTTGTTGGCGTAATTCTCATTGGGACTTTTTCCATCACACGCAGAAACCATGACGGCTACATGGCAGCCAAACATTGGCCCACGCCATTCACCAGATATACACGGCTTCACGCTTCCCGCCATCCACGCCGTACTTTCGCCAGCAAAAGGGTAAAAATGCCACATTTATTCCACGTCTCCGTATTTAATCGCCACGTGGTTATATGAACTGCCATGTCACACTTCCTCATTGGTCCACATGCTGACAGGAAAATGCCAAAAATGAGACACATGGCAACCTTTGAAGTTGCCATGTCACCATACCGACGTACCATGACACTTGTCATCCTTTGTACCACAAGGTATGATGTTGACACTAGTCCATATCATGCCAAGCCGGATGCTAATGGTATGATGTGCCGACCATCCCTGCTGACTGGGTTAGGTTGATCAAAACTTTGACCGTGAATATCTTTTAGATTCAGAATCTGCTTGACGGTGCCGCTTATGCCGCTGAAAATCTTACATCGCACTTTCGATGATGTCAATTTAATTGAGTTTTGAGGAATTTGAATTTTTTTTCCTTTCTTTTTGTTGAGGCCATTCGAAGCCTCTGAGTTTCTTTTATGAATTATGAGTTGTTCCTCTTAGTCTTCTTCCTGGATCCTTTTGGGGACTGCTTCCTTCCCATTGAGAGATTTTTGGACTACCAAAATCTTTCATCAATTAACACATAAGTGAGGGAAGAGTTCCCTTTACCTTTGTCCTTTCCTTAATCCACTTTGCCTTTGCTTGGATGTGTGCCCCTTGATCTTACTCAAAGATAATCAACATCACTCATGCATGAATTCCTCGTCCTTCTATCCAAGATGATATCTTCCTTTAACCAACTCATCCAAGCATTGGGGAGAAAACTCATCAATTGATGGTATTGAAACTTCCTCATTCTAATCCATGATCATGGGAGGCTCAAAAGTTTCAAGTTTTCTCTACATTTACAACTATGTAGATCTACATATAAGGTGGAAGATCTAGATGAAAAGTATTGGTACCACTTTTCTCCAAAAATTGTGAAGGGTCCATAACAGATGGGCTTGAGTTTCTTTACTTCATCCTTCAATCTCTCCTTGATGATGTGAAGCCATACACCGGTTCCAACCTCGAACTGATGATCAACTCTGTTTGTCATGTCGCTCTTTTATACTATGCTTCTGAGTTTCTCCAATCCTCTTTTCCCCATCATTGATGTACCACTGATCCTCTCTAAATGAACTTGTGGGATCTATCCTCGTTTTTTTCTTCATTTGAATCATGATCTCTCCCATACATCAAATCCAAGGAACCTAGGAAAATTCCCAAACATGTCTCAAAGGTGAACACTCGGAGTGGAGGAATGTAAGGCCTGATTGTGGGGCATGTTGCAGGTTGAGTAGGGTATTTGTTCATCCTATAATTTGGGATGCAAGGTGAGTTTGAGAAAAGTACCATTGTTCATAACAACCTCTGTCTGGTCTGGCTACTCAGGATGGAAAGAAGTGGTTCTCTTCAACTTGGTGTCCATCATCATTATCCACAAGCTTGTCTAGAAATCCCCAAGGAATCGAAAAGTGACTGATCCGAGATAATGGATGTGGACAGTCCAAAGTGGACCCATACATAATTTAAAGAAGATATTAGTAGTCTGCTCAACATTGATATGCTTTTTACATGGCATATTGATACATACATCTTGTTGAACCTATCCACTACAACATACAAATAGTCATGACCCAATTTTGACATTGGTAAACCCCCACAAAATCCATGGAGATACTTTCCCATGGATGGGATGGAACATGAAGTGCTGAGTATAGCCCCAATTTTCTAGCTAGTGGGCTAGCTTACAAGTAGAATACATCACACACCCTCTTTTATATATTTAGCCATAAATTGCTTCATCCGAGACAAGAATAAAATCTATGTAGATGAGTCATAGTTTTTCCTACCCCTAAATGCCCAAACACAAGAGAAGTGTGAGATTATTGTATGGACTCTGCTCACTTGTGGAATACATAAGCTTTCCAAGATGGTAGAGTAGTTTTCCCTGCAGAAAATAGTTCTCTACTTATGCACCATGGGTTAGATTCTCAAATACTTCTTTAAAATATTCAACAATGACATATTGTTCCACATAGATATCATGATATAAAGCATACTCTTTCAAAAAATAATAGAAGCATCAATAGGAGGTCTAGGAAGCATATCAAGCACTCACATTTCCATAATTCCTTTTGTATTTGATTACCAAAATGAAATTGTTGTAGAAAAACCCATCCATCCTCGTAATGCCTAGATTGTTAAAATTTTTCTTGTTTGTGCCTTGGAGATACTTATAAGGGTTGATTAGTGTGTATGATTTTTTTCCTTTCCTAAAAAATAATTAGTGCTTCCATTTCTTTACACTTTGAACTAATGATACAAATCTTTATCATATATAGGATAGTTAATTTCAACAACTAATAAAAGTTTCAGAGTGGTAAGATATAGGATTACGATATTAACACACATTTACACCCATGGTGTACTGATGGCATCCTCGTCTTTATCTCTCAAAAGATGTTGAATATTCACTGCTAATAATGGTGCTAAGACGATCTTTTCCTTCAAAGTGTCTAAAGTTTTTTGTTGCTTTCCTCCACACTAAAAAGTGTTCTTCACACAAGTTAAGGCATGAAAAGGAGATACTATAAAGGAGAATTCTGAAATGAATCTCCTCCAGCATTTGATCCACCCAGACTCCTAAGAAGCTCTCAGATTTCAGTTACACCCTTTGGGCTGGCCACTTACACTCATATCTAATCTGAAGGGGTCAATTTTACAATTGTCCTCCTCCCAATATGACCTATATACAAGGGAATTTTACCAAATTCACATTTGACAATTTTATACAACTTTTTTCCCCTTTCAAAGTATCCACACTTTCTTTACATACATGTTCATCCCAAGTCCTACTTAAAATATAAGAATGTCGCCTTTAAATATACAATCACAATATCTTCTAGAAATGTCCTGAATACATCATTCATAACACATTTGGCATGAAGGCTAAGTTGAGAATTTGTTAAAGCCAAAACCATTAACTAACCACTCAAACAATCCTTTATTTTTAGCAATATTTTCCATGGCCTGTTCCTCAGAACCCTCATTTGATGGTATCCACTACACAAATCCAATCCTATAGTGAAAGAAACAACATTCTTTAACTAATCAAGTAAATCATCTATATGATAGAAGAGGGTGTCGATTTTTCATTGTTATTTTTATTTACGGTCAGCACTGACACACATTATCCATGTGCCATCCTTCTTTGTAACCATCAAGATCTAGAACTACAAGGAGATGAGTTGGGCTCCGGGATGACCCTTTGATCCAATAAGCCATGTACCAACTTCTTGATCTCTATCATCTCCATAACTGACATCATGTACATGCCCACATTAGAAAAGGAACTCCCTTTTGTCAAGTTTCTATTTGTTGGATTTCTCTTAGAGGTAATCCATCTAATTCTCTAGAAAATATCATCATACTTAAAAAATATCACTCCACTCTTTTATTATGAGAAGCATCATCCTTGAAATGAATGTTTCCTTTGATATATTTTCTCCCTTTCTACGCACCAAGAGCATATATTTTATTAGTGTTTATGAGTTCTTCATTTGTCCTACACTAACAAGTGTCATGTTTACCCTCATGATGTGAGCTATAAAAATGGAGATACCTAATTTCCTTTAGTGTAAGTGGATATGTGTTCTGAAGAAAGAATATTTTTTTTATCATAAATATAAGGACTCCCGAACATCATGCCACATATATCAAGTGATACAATATCCAACTCCACTTCATCAATCTGTCCTGGGCTAGCAAATATGGCCCTGGGCATTTGGTGACATTAAGTTTTAGTTTCACTCTCACATACCCAACCAAGAGGATGAAGCTTCAGATGTGGTTTAGTTTCAAGACCCATATCTTTGACAAGTGCTTCAGATATCGAGTTTACTTGGGAACCCAGATCAAATAAATGTATCTATTTTAGTGTTTTTAGATACAATACTTATATGAAATAATTATTCCACTTTCTTTCATCATCATGAGATTCATTATTGGAATTCTAACTAGAATGATAATCAAGTACTTTGTACTCCAACTATTGTGATCCTTTCTTCGTCACTTGAATCATAACCAAGATCATGTTGCATTGTAGCGCAATGGTCTTTGTCTTCCTTCAATTTTGATCATTTCAAATTTCTTTCTCTAGATTGCTGTAGTTTCCAAATAATGTTCCATCATTGTGACCATTCTTCTTGCAGCTGAGTGCAAGATGGCTTCTTCTCTCTTTTGCATATAATGGTCTTTTGTCCTTCCTTTAAACTTCTTAAACTGCTTAAGAGGGAGATTGGAAGGCTGCTCTCTTTAGGGGACCTTCTTGAGCATGCTTTCCTGCTCCTTGGCGGTGTGTGTGGCTTGCAGCACTAACTGGCCAAGACTAGTGGGGTTAAAACAATAGTGGCAGCATGATGACTACAATTACTAGGAGCTCATGTAAGAATCCAAAGGAATGTTCAAAGCAAGAGATTTCTTCCTAAATCCTTCCGTGAAACTTTGTACAATATGACCATTTCTTTGTCTCAAAATTTTCCATTCCATAATGTTTTATGCAACAAAACTCAAATGGATAAAATTCTTCCTTTTTACACTAAATTTCTACCATGAGGAAAATAAAGATTACCATACTCATTTATGCGTCCCAAGTTTCTCCCAACTGTTTAGATGTGTCTTCCAACCCAAGGAGAGAAGCCACTTGCACTCTTAACTCTTCATCAACTCATGAACACCATAATATACTTCAACTCGGATCCAATTATCTATCTTTTCTAGATTAACATCTCCATTAATATAGGTAAAACAAATTTTGTACTGCTTTACTGCTTTAAAGAAGATTTATGGCTAGAATGATGAGAATGTTGAGAGTGATGAGAATGATCAGAGGAAGAGAGCTAGAACTTGATGGTGGAAGATGAAGGCTTAGGAGTGTCTCCTCCAACCCCTTCGTTTACAGAAGAATCATCTTCAACATGTGCTTCATTTTTATCAAAGCAACATCATCAACATGTGCTTCATTCTTCTTCCCTTTCTTACTCATCCTCTTCTCATAGTCTCCATACATTCTCTCGACCATTTCTAACATGTGATAAAAACATATGGAAGGTTTTCCCTATTCATCACGTACTTTTCTTTTGTCCACTTCACACCATTTTCTTCCTCTGAGATGCATGACCAACTTCTCGGAGATTTGAGTATTATTTCCTTTCTCTCACTTCGCTGCAGGTGCTTGGTTCCTAGTATTCTTACATCACCACCAAGCCAAGATGAGTACTGATACCAACACATGATCCAATTCTTTTCATCGATGTGACTTATAGAAGAATTGTATTAAATGAGCATAAAAAATGAAGTACCATAAAGAAGGAATAACTCAATAAAAGAAGAGACATAAGCACTTAAATATGAATCGGCAAAACTTGGATAATGGAGTTCTGCCCCTGTACTATGTCTTCGGCCCCGCCTCAAAAATGGATAGAATTCTTTTTTATTAACTCAACAAAAGAATTTGGGAAAATACATAAGTATACTTAGCCCTCAATTAAGCTTGCTGCTTTGTTTCTGTATAAGAAACAGATACACTATTGAATTCTGTATGTTGAATTATCTAAAAATGATTGTCTCTATGCCTTGATCCTACTGGACTGCACTTTAGGCCCGGTGGAGAAATTCGTTTGATTTCCGCTCTCTGCGAAATTGCAATTTCATCTATCAGATTTGCCCCTTACAAACGTTAAGCCAATCAGATTGCCGAAATTTCTTTCAGTCCAGAGGAAAACTAGCATTTGCTTAAAGTTCGCAGCACATCCAACAGAGTTGGTGCTTGAGCTCCTTTAACGGTTATGTGAGTGCTAGTGTGGCATGTGCTTGGTTAGGAGGTCTCGGGTTCAGAGTCGAGGGCTACTCCCTCTTTTGGCTTCTTGTAGGTTACAAGCACACACACACACACACATGTATATATATATAGCATAGTTTAATCGCCACCAAAGCCTAGTACTGCTGATATTTCTATCTGAGTTGTATTACGATTTAAAGGCTGACCATTGGATTTGGTGGGATGCCCACATTTTAGTGGCCACATTTTTTTTGTTTTTTGAAAATCTGGCATGAAAGCCTTATTAGATTACATTTTCTGATCGCTAAGGCATGATCACGTGGTACCATAAACATTGGTCTTAATGCCATTCATATGTATGTATTACCCCACATATTTGTTCCTCACGCCACATCATCTCAACACAGTGGTACGGATGCTACATCTGTGTGAAGAATTTAGTTATTAAGATGGTTGTATGGATTTCCACTTGGCACCTTCTCATTGGTCCACATGTTGACCTTAAAATGCCAAAAAATGAGTGACATGTGGTAGCTTCTAGCTAAGCATCACCATGTTGACGTCAACATGAAATGTGTCATCCTCTGCATGTTCAACATACACTGTACAGATGATGACCTCATATGTATTGATGTGACATCAGCAGTACGGATGCTAACTCAACCCCTTGCTGACTGGGCTAAGTTAACCAAAACTTTGACTCCAGAAATATCTTTTGATCCTAACTTTCTTTGTTTGACGCAGCCAAGCATTGGAAATATTGCAACGCGATCTTCATGATGATGCTAATTTCATTGAGTTTTGAGGAACTCTGAAGTTTTTCCTTTTCTCTGCTTGTTGAGGTCATTCAAGCTTCCAAGTTAAGCCTGTGGAATTCCTGAATTGTCCTTAGTATTCTGTAGATCCTTTTTGGATCAACCAAGAACATAGCCCCTACTAAATATCACACCTACTCCTACATCTTTGAGCAATACACATACCTTTTAAAATTTTCCACTATCTTTGTCATGCCAAGAGGCCTACCTATCCTATAAGTGTGAGCTTCTCTCATAAATTGAATCCTTATATCTTGTGGTATGCACAACTTGTCCAACTTGTATAATTCCATTCTCCCAAGATATATTCATTTCCTTCTATGAAAAGAACTAGTCTCACCTCTAGATGCTAGTATATTGCTTTGAAATATTCATCTTCATGATAATATTCACTCAACAAAACATGAGTGAAATTCTCAAGTTTTATTAGCACACCAACTGCTATGATAATTTCTAGTGGGGGTCGTGAAAGCATGTTAACTAGCATGTTTGTAGCTCGTTTTTGTACTGGATTATTAGATGGAATTATTGTCAGAATCCAAACCATTTGTAATAATTCACTTGTTTAATTTTACTTTAACTTGGTAGGTATTGTATGGGTTGATGATCGGTGTGTATGATGGTCCATTTTCCCAAGAGATATTGCTTCCACTTCTTCACCACTTTCACAATAGAAAAGAGCTCTTTATCATACGTGGGGTAATACACCATTGCTCCATGAAACGACGTTGAATAGTAACACACCTATATTTATCCTTGCATAAGAACATCCCTTAGTGCATATCCACTTGCATATGTTTCCATTTCATATGTTCTTTGTAAATTAGATGATGGCTAAGACTAGAGAATTAATAATCTTCCTCTCTAGGTCTTCAAATGCTAGTTGTTGTGGATTACCCCAATGAAAATTATTTCCTTTAGGGATTATGACACATAATGGTGCTATTAATACTAAAACAATTTCTATGAACTTCCTCAAGTATTTAATTTCTCCCATGAAACTCTTTACCTCTATCAAATTGGTGGGAATTATAGGAAATTAGTTGATGGTTACAATCTTGTCTAGGTCTACCCTTAGCTCTCCTCCACCAATCATATGTCTGAGATAGATTAAGGACTCTTTCTCAAACTCATGTTTCTTCATATTTGAAATTAGTTGATTCTTCCTTAGTGTCTCTAGTAATTTCATCACATATGATATGTGCTCTTGCAAACTATTATTGAAGATTCAGATGTCATCGAGATATACTATTACAAATGAGTCAATAAATGGATGTAGCACATCATTCATCAACCTAGAGGAATTTTTTTTAATATATAAATGAAATGCATTAATTTCATATAAACTTGTAATCATCTGAATGGTCTTCCTATGCATCTTCCACTTTGATTCTTACTTGATGGTAACTTGATTTGAGGTCCAACATGGTGAAGAACTTGGCTTGTTTCATATGATCCAATAAGTCATTGATCCTTGGTAGTAGATATCTATTATTGATGATGATTTTGTTCAAGGCATGGTATTCAATGCACATTCTCCAACTTTTTTCCTTTTTGGGTACCATTATGATAGGTGAACCACACAATGACAAACTAGGCCTTATGACTCCTTGCTCCAACAACTATTGCAAATAATTCTTCACTTCATCTTCTTCAATCATAGACTACCTGTGACAACCCAATGTTTGGAAATGGAGACTCCAATAAAAACTAAATAACATGATCAACCTTCCTCTCAAGTGGCATCCCCTGAGGTTATTGAAACACCTCCTTGTAGGATTCAATCAGTTGTTGTAATTGTTGGCACTATTTTCCATACATCCTTCAAAGAATGCCTTCATCTCCATTTCACTACCTTCTCCTTGCTTCTTTACTTCTCTCATAAACAACAAGATAAACAATTTAGCACCATAAATTATTATCCTTTATTGATGAGCACTATTCAAAGATATTTTGGCCTTGTCCTTGTGTGCATTTATGGAAAATGCCTTCCCATCCTTGACAAATTTATATTGATTTTCTATCCTCTTGAATATGGCATCTCTCATATACAACTAAAAGCTTCCTAAGACGAATCCACACACATCCAAATGAACTACTTCTACAACTACCACCTCATCTATAAATTTTTGGTTGATGAAAATCTTAAACCTGCATTGTTTGTCCACTCTCAATTCCACATGTTTTCTTACCTATCCCAGGGGGTATGGCTATAGATTATCATGAGTCTTCGGACCAAACTTCCCAACAATTGTGGCAAGATAAATTTTGATTGCAAACTCGGATCAAACAACAAATCTACCTTGGTTTGTTTCATGTGTATATTTCTAATGTACCCAGTACCCTGTATCCACTATTGAGGATATGGGGTACCTATGAATTTCACAATTTCTCCACCTATGTACTCTGATACCCATATTCTCTTTACCCTGCTATGAAATTTATGAACACATGCAACATGAAAAGAAGGTCTCTGCAAATATAATTAAACATTCAATGTTGCAGGTGCACATTTATTCATGTAACATAACAACAATCAAAGAATAACATAAACATTATTAAAATTCACCACAAATAAAAATAATCCATAAACACTTATCTTTCAGAAATTAAGTATCCAATGGTTGCATGTGAAGGATGTTCCACCCAACCATAGGCTCATTATTTCCTATACTCTTTCTACAACAAGGCCATCCCCAAGCTAAGGCTATGAGTCCACAAGGAATAATTTATCCTATGGCTGGCTCTAGTCCTCTCACATAATCCAATTTCCCAACAAAATCACAATATATTAACTCCTACAACAATTTCAATCCACTAGGTCTCTTTTCCCTCAACCTGTACAACTCAAGGAATGGGATCCCCTTCTCTATCATGTATTCCCTTGGGCTATCCCACTTTCCTCCAAGTCTCCAACACAAGTTTTCCAAGAAATCTCTTGTCTAGGGACTCCATGAATTTTTAGATGTAATGGAGTTGTCTCAATGGAAGTAATTCCTTGTGCACATGGGCATAATTTTTACATGGTATTTATCATAACAACCATTTCCAATAATCTATTACAATTCTAGTAGTAAAGTCTCTCTCCACAACCTTAGGGAAGAATAATGCTAAAAATATCCCCCACATCAACCAAAATCAAAGATTATATTTGCATATCCCCACTAACCACTTGTAAATTAATCCCAAGGTCATAAAACTTAGGAAAATATAAGACAAGGACTTATGATAAAATGGAATAAAGGATCCCTCCCTTGAGCCCCTAAGCCCCCTTTCATTCCTCTCTCATGGAGTCAAATCCCCCATGTTTTGTCCTTCTATAGTTGTAGCCAGTGATGTATTTTTATTATTATTAATGTACAATATTTACATATTACATTGTTTGGCCTTCAACCATTCATCATATACACAAATATATCTTGCTAATATAGGGATCAAAACTAGGGTATTACATTACCCTCCCCCTAAATTTTGCACCATCCTCAATGCACATCACCATACATATATACAACATTTTATTTTACATCAAAATTTCAAAATATATGTGAGTATGCCTCTCAAATTGCATCCTCCATCTCCCATGTCACTTGTTCAAGGTTGTATCATGTCCATTGGACCTTTACTTGCCCTATGGATCTTATTCGGAAGCACCATGACCTTCCTATCTAGTGTACATATTGGTTTCACCTGGAAGTCTCCTTTTGGTTCCACACCATATTTTCATACATATATTACATTATTTTCCCCATCATTGGAATAAAACCATCCTTGGTGTTCTTCTTTACAGGTACTCAATTCATGTCTTCAATCTTCATTTGTTCCTATAACAACCATCAAGAAAACATGCATTTTATAGCCATTATCATGCAACAATTATCTTATTCACAAGAGTTCTCAACTCCACAATATAATCATGTATTAAAAAATAAATATGCAATCTTAATTCAATAATTATCTATATGGTTATTTATTTTCTTTACAAAGTTTCCACGGGTAAGAATTTGGCTCACTGTCCTCCTGACACCCCTTCTTGACTTCATCCATCATTCCACATGAATATTTTCATAGCATTTCATTCTTTTTAAGTTGTCTCTTCCTTGCCACATACACCCTTCTAGGCTCAAGCATCCTCTTCTCTATTAGACAATCCCTAGTGTGATCCATCTTGCCAAGGTTTTCACATGTAAGGAGAGTGCCAACTTGCTACTAGGCATCCACTAGAAATCTCTAATCCATAACGTGTGGCAACCATAGGGTTCCAGTGACCTTTCTCCTAAGCTTTCTTCCTTTATCCATTATCATTTTCCATAAATCTACTCTCCTGATAGAGCTTTCATGTAGTCCATCCAAGTATGACTACTCTGGAATTCAATTATTTCATTGCATCCACAATATCTCTTGAAATGATCCCAAATTCATGAGTTAGTAGAAATTCATCATTTAGTTTTTAACATATTAATTTCAATGAAATATAACATATGTGTGCATTCACACAATGCATTTAATCATAAATGCCAACATATATGTATGCATAACCATAATTGCAGACTTACATAATTTCATGTATTTCTACTCAACACATCATTGCATTAAATCAATAATACCATGTTTCTATGACATGTATTCCACCATGATGAGTTGGAATGTTTGTTCAATGCCTCGACACACCATCTAGACACCTCCCCATTACTTGATCGACCATCTAGACACATTTCACTTTAGCCCAACACAACACTAGGTATATACCCCTTCTTTGCTAAATAGTCCCTTAGGCATACTAGAAGGCATTTCCCTACTCTTCTTTGTAGTCCCTCAAGAACCATTCCTCTTTAAAGGTGCTCTCTAGTGTTCGCTAAGAGGTTATAGTCTAGGACACCAATACGAGTAGGGAGACCATTGGAAACTTATGTAGTGCTATAACCTTTCTACATCCAACAACAATATGGACTCACATATAACTAACTCTCTTGTAATTTACTTATATAACTAGATTATGTCCCCTAACCTACCCTCGATATTACTCATAACCAACACAACATGACATATCATTTATTTCATATGAATTCATTCAAATATTAAACAATCTTTATATATCCAAGGCCTTCTTCCTTTGCCACACCAAGTGAAATATCATCCCCATAAATGCATTCAAATCAAATAAACATATCAAGTTGGATATCAAATCATGAATGAGGGAATTCTTACCTAAATCCCCTTCAACATTTATGCAACATAAGCATACTAAATTTATTCCTGCATGGCTGCCATGAATTTATTGGATGTTACCAGATCAATTGGTGTCTTATGGAGGTTCATATACTCCCTTCACCAACCTTTTGATCAACATTTTGTTGTCCTCCTCTTTTCTTCATAACACTGATTGTCATATGTAGCAACATCATCAATGTTTTAAGCCATCCTATCAACTTTTTTTCCTGTATACATAATCCATCATTGACCATATTTAATCATCGTAAAATATTTATTTCAAATATATAAACATAATAATCTTAGTCTATAAGCATGTTATATGTATTCACAAACATTTCCATATGCACTAAGCAGTCACTCTCAACATACCTACTAGTTCATATGCAATCAGGTTATCTAATCTTTTGCATTTCCATCACTCCTATGCTTTAAAACTATTAACACAGAAACTTTATCAATATTAAGAAATATAGAAAGAGAAGAATTAAGGAATTCTCCCTCATCATCATGGATTCCTTGTTGGTCATTCTCTTCATTTTCTACTACAACAATTCCATCAACAAGTTGTATCTTTATGTAACCATTTTCCAATGTCCTTTGATATATGTGGCTATCCTCAAATCTGAATGGATTATTGCACATTATGTGCTCTCACTTTTATCATATCTGCATTGTTTCCCCCCTTTTTAGCACTTTTCCATCCAAGTCCAAATTGACCTCTCTACATTTCTAGCCAATACATACTACTAGCATTGAAACCTTAATAGTTACTACCTTTACTTAGGAAATCTTTCCCAACTCCTCGCCTGAAATTTCCAACACTCATGTTGCAATAAATTGTATTACTCTAGATTAATATGGAGATCACAATCCTATTACCCACTCTCTCTTCTTTGGTACATTTGGCCTTAGACTTGTCTCCATCAATCAACATTCTAACACACAACAATGCTGCATTTATGTGTCTTCAATTTCATATAGACTCCTCCAAAGTAGTACTCGGCCCAATATCTTATTAGATTCCTCTTTTCACATTGAACACACTCATATATATCATTTTTCACTCTTTTTTCCATGGTCCCACTTCCCCTATTCTGTTCCCCTCCTTCACCCATGACCCAATTACATTAATATTGGGCTCAATATCTCAGGGCACTAACTAAGGAGGCTAGACCGTACCCTTAGCCGTACTAATCGATTACCCAGGTACTAGAGAGTATATTCCCGAGTGTTTTTCTCGGTGGCACTATAGCATTCAGGCAGTCAATCGGTTGATCTATGGCTGCTTTTAGGATAGCTAGGGGGTCTCCTGATATACCAGAGGTAAGTGGAAGCACAAGTCCGTATACAAGTGTTGTCTAATGTGCTACCACTCGAAGGGGTACCAATAGGGGTTACAAAGGTGTCCAACAATGTGAGATTAAGTTTATGCACTAGATCATCAAATGACAATGTGTTATTACAAAATGAGATAGATCACTAAATGAGGAAACCCTAGATAGGGTTGAGTCACATAACTAAGCTCAAAGAAAGATACTCACAATAACACCATATGATATTATCAATGAATAAATGGTGCATCTATTACAAAGGAGTTTGTCTCATATATCATTGTTCGTTAAGTAAATCATTTCCACTTATGAACATGGGATAGATTGCTTTACACAAAAAGTAATCATTAACCTATTTTATAGTCATAAAGTAACTTTATTACATAGTAAGTCGTATATCTCTAATATCCCCCCATAAGGCGTACAATGCTAAAACAAACTGAAACCAAATACATATATTGAATGTAAACACACATAAACTGAACACTAAACATCAGTAATATCATTTAGAAGCTTCTTCTTTGAACATAGTTCATGGATCAATTTCAGCTTTATCAAGCTGCCTCATAACCATCGTACTGGTGTAGCCACTGAGTTGAATTGCCAAGTTCTCGGATTCCACCTCCCCGAACTCTCAAATCACGAATCTCCCAAAAGTCAATTACTAGACAACAATCCACATGCATGTCATGTAACCTCACTAGTAGACACAATCCACATGCATGTCATGTAACCTCACTAGTAGACACAATCCACATGCATGTCTCTCCAACTAATGAGGGATCTTTCCCTAGATCCACAACTTATGAACTAACTGAGAAACAATCCATTTTGAGTTGTTAATTGATCCCTTCTTGTCTTCAAAGTGTGGGCTTCCTAAAATGCATAAAATCCCTTTTCTTCAGTAGGTTCTTCACCATTGTTAGCATCTAGTGGATCTTCAATCATGGCTACACTCGCTATATGTTGTCTATCTTTGACCTTTCCCTTAAGAACGTCATTGGCTCGTTGTCTACAATTCCAAGTTGTATGACCCAACTTTTTGCAATAGTGGCATTTTATTTCCTCTTTGTCTTTTGTTGATCTATTGTGGTTGTTTCTTGCATAGAATGCAAGTTTTGATTGGCTATCACCTTCAATGGTTATCTTTTCTTCTGTGAGCAATGTTGCAATCATTTCGTCCAAACTTTGTGAAGATAGCTAACTCAATGTAAAGATAGCACTATAGTATTTAGGCGACAAATTGTTCAAGAGACTAGCCTTGGCATCCTCCTCATCAACTATTGCCTTGACTTTTGCAAGTTGTCTAATAATAGATCTTCGATTGTTGACGTGACTTGACAAGGTGGCTTCACTTCACATCTTAAAGCTGAATAGTTGTAATTTCAGAGAAAATTTTGAATTCACTACGTTTTCCCCAAATAACTTGTTGAGATTTCCCATCTCCTTGGATGATTTGTCCAAATCTGTGTGATGTAGCTATGAATCTAAGAAGGCAAGGCCAATAATGGTTTTTTCCTTATCATATCGGCTCTCCCATTCTATCAACTTGTTTGGATTTGCAGGGGTTGCCTTGGTTCCTTTGACAATTCCCCAAATGTTTGTATTCATTAATTGTATCTGGATCTTCACTTTCCACGTATGGAAATTGAAACATGAGCACTTCTTTAATGTCATCTCCATGACTGATCAAATCTCATGTTTTTCACTACTAAAAACTAATTACCGATGGATGCAAAGAAAGGTTACGCAAACCAAAGTTGTAGATACTGCAAATTTGAGAGAGATTGGCCGCATAACTGCAATAAAACATTGTTTCCTCTGTTGAGAAAATTAAGAAGGATCATGCATTATATCACAGCAACAACAAAAAAGAAAAAAAAACTCGGATCTAAGTGAACTCGTTGCTAAACACCCTCAANTGAGAGAGATTGGCCGCATAACTGCAATAAAACATTGTTTCCTCTGTTGAGAAAATTAAGAAGGATCATGCATTATATCACAGCAACAACAAAAAAGAAAAAAAAACTCGGATCTAAGTGAACTCGTTGCTAAACACCCTCAAATTGTGGCTCTCGGACTATTGAAGTCGCAGGAGTGGAAACCTTGTCTTTCAAAGGCCTGAGACTCTTGATACGTCTTCCTGCTCTAATATCATATTACAAAATGTGCTAGATCACTAAATGAGGAAACCCTAGATAGAGTTGAGTCACATAACTAAGCTCAAAGAAAGATACTCACAATAACACCATATGATATTATTAATAAAAAACCGGTGCATCTATTACAAAGGAGTTTACCTCCTTATATATCATTGTTCATTAAGCAAATCATTTCCACTTATGAATGTGGGATAAATTGTTTTATGCAAAAAGTGAACATTCACATATTATAAAGTCATAAGTGACATTATTACATAGTAAGCCTTATATCTCCAATAGATGTAGCAATCATGTTCTTTGATAGAGACTAGGTGTACTTTTGGATACCAAGGAACATCATTTTTGCAAAGAGATAAAATTCTTCAATGCCTTATGAACTACATTGTGGGAGAAGATGGACATAAAATTGAAGAGATCTATAGATTTTCATCTCCTAACGGATGGGAAGATAGAAATGGTGAACATGACATTGGTTTAGCATTTGAGAGGTTATAATCAAAAGCATCCAAGGACTTGCTATAAGAATTTGATCTACATTTAGCACTCTTATAAAAGAATAGACCATACTTCCACCAATGAGTTCCCTTTTGAAACTTGTTTTGGATATTTTTCATACCATCACCTCTAAAAGTTGTGTATGGGCAACATGGGTGAGAAAATGAAGACGCCGCAAGAGAAGTATTGCATGCTGAAAAAATCATAAATAAGATCAACAAGATCCATTTGCAAATACAAAAGATTGAAAAAATCATAAGAAAAGTACAAGGTCAAGCATGACTAGCAAAAATTAAGACATTCAAGGTAGGAGACCAAGTCGGTTTGCACTTGGAGAAGGAAACATTGTGAGGACCTAGTAAGAAAATTGAGTATCTAAGATATGGTCATTTCAAAGTGTTGGAAAGGGTAGGTTGCAATGCTTACAAACTTAATGCTCCTACATACATCTGCATTTACTCAGTGGTGAATATCGATAATCTAAAACTCCGAGTCATCCATGGTTGATGAGAAAAACGAGGAGCAAGTCTTACCTTCAATAGAATACTTTGCACCAAATGTGCAACAAAATTTACGAAAAGATATAGTCCTACAAAAGAAGACCAAAACAATCGAACGGGGCTAACAAGAACTTTGGCAAGTTGGATTGAGAGGGCAATTGCCAGGCAAGGCCAAGTGGTGCTTTGGGTAGAAAGTTGAGAAAAACATTTCCTCATCTCCTTCTAAAATAAAAGTTGTTGGAGACCAAAAGACTTCCAAAATGGAGAGGTATAATCTAAAATGGATCGATAAATATTTTTTCATCATTTTTTGCGCTTTTTGGGGTGGACAATAAGAGCTATGGGTTTATAGGGTGCATTTTTAGGCTTGAGCCTGAAATTCACTAAGTATTGTCAAAATTGGAAATTCTCTATACGAGGGATTAACCAACATTTTTGTGAGTCAGTTTTGAGATGATCTCTTAACCTTTCAATGTTTAAGCACTCATCGAGAGTTTTCCAACAATCTAAAGACCACCTCAATCAAAGTTCACATGAGAAACTTATGGCCCTAACAAGTTGATTATTGCTTTAACCACCACAGTTCCAAGTGGAAGTCATGTCAACACATGTTACTCAAACATGTGGAGTTTGCCACATATGGTATTTGAAGAAGATTCTAAAGGTTCCAAAACTCTAACCATGATAGAAAGTTGGGGAATACAAAACCCTAATGACTATTAAGAGGTGGTACAACCTCAATACCCAAAAGAGAAGGGTTCAATTCCCGTGGTGGTGGTTTTTGTTCCATCATTCAACAACGTAAAGGAGTGAGATATTCAAAGCATAACAGAGGAAGAATGTGACCCTGTAGCAACATATCATAGACCACAATGTCTATTTACTACATAGCAAGTCAATCTTTTTTGTATTTTGCATTGTAAATTTGTGAAATAAAACAGGCACAAAGCTTATTTATTATTGGAGTTTTTCCCTCATGTGTTTCTCCAAGGTAAATATTGGTGTTGATAGTATGTTCTTTCTATTATTGCGTTATGTTCTTACTTTCTCAATTATTTTCAATAATGAAACTAGTGTGCTTCAAACGTTTAATCTTAATAATAAGTAGTCATTGCATAATAGACTATAGTGTCGTTCTATTTGCAGTAGCATGTAAGATTTGATGTGATGAATTAATTGACCTTTGAAATATCCAAGACAATTACACATCATATTCCCCCCACCTAGGTTCAAAACTCCCAAAGATATGTCCATCCATGTTCATTGTCTCGCATGTGTAAGAGGGTTGTTCTATGCAATGGGGAGTAGGTGCAACTCCTAGGTGACTTTGGCAAAATAAATACCCACCACCCATGGCTTCTTAGCTAAAGAATTCCTAATTCATTATTGTAATCTGGCTACACTTTATTGTAAATACTCCTATATTGGGGAAACACACACTTGCCATGACATGATAAGAGAAAATTCAAATAAAAAAGCTTATATTCTCGTCTTGAAATAGCTTCTACGACTACAAAATCTTGCTTCCTCTCCTTTCCTCTACTCTAGCTCAAATTTGTGCTCTATGAGCTAAGGTAGGTATAAATACAATAAGTCATGCTTCACAAGTCAAGACCTTTACTTGGCTCTGCAGATAATCTTGGGACAACACATACATTACAATAAAATATACTTATATTAAGTGTGGATGCCAAGATGCCTTGAAACTCCATAAACATGCCACTACCTTGTCCATACATACTGCTTTGAAAGAGCCTCATGCTGAAAAAGTGTGCATATTAAATTTGAGCTCACAAAGGACTACAACCCTCATCTTTGAGTGGTGTTGTTGGATATATCCACTAGTAATGACCGCATCCTTCCCTAAGCTTGGGTAACTCCACTTGGTAAGATTGTTTATGGTTTGGTGGAGAGCAATCATATAACAATAGTGATAGTATTGGGCAAAAGCCCTTTTTATGGTCTTCTATCCTTTGTTTTATTTCTATGACTTTTATGCATGTTTCTATTCCCTTTTATGGTCTTCTATCTTTTGTTTTATTTCTATGACTATTATGCATGTTTCTATTGAATGGTTTCTATTTTACAATTTAGAACTTTTTATATTTTTTATTATTAAATTACAATGTCATTACAATGTGTGTGCAATGTGGGTTTATTTTAACAATTAAGAAAAAACCTGAACTTGAGTGTTGTTAAACAAAAAACATAGCATAAAGAGATTTGCAACATTGTGTGAATATGTAATAAAACTAGAAGCAAAAACTCATATAGCAAAAAGAAACATGTACATACTCAGATAATGATAATAATAATAATTTAATTTAAGGTCACAGTCAAGCCAGACACCAACTTGGTGTATGAGACCTCTTATTTGTGAGATAAAAGTCCTCCACACACGAAACTAATTCTCACTACAATAGGTTCAAAGAATAGAACAACCCACAAAGGATATATTATCTCACCCAATCTCTCATCTATCATAATGCACCTACCTTCCCTTTATACAATTTAAATGCCACTTTACCTTAATGAAAATTTGCAAGTCCCTATTAAAAAAACATTTCTCACTCCTTAAACTTAACTAACACATTACTAAAAACGGATTTAATAATATTGATGTTTTTCAACACTCCCCCTCAATATATTAAATTTGTAAAATTACTTTTGAGTTTGTGGCAATGAACCAATCTCT
>SNQJ01S0005916.1:180328-194128 GCA_010110895.2 Picea sitchensis | reverse complement strand
TAGAAGGGTGTATGTGGCAAGGAAGAGACAACTTAAAAAGAATGAAATGCTATGAAAATATTCATGTGGAATGATGGATGAAGTCAAGAAGGGGTGTCAGGAGGACAGTGAGCCAAATTCTTACCCGTGGAAACTTTGTAAAGAAAATAAATAACCATATAGATAATTATTGAATTAAGATTGCATATTTATTTTTTAATACATGATTATATTGTGGAGTTGAGAACTCTTGTGAATAAGATAATTGTTGCATGATAATGGCTATAAAATGCATGTTTTCTTGATGGTTGTTATAGGAACAAATGAAGATTGAAGACATGAATTGAGTACCTGTAAAGAAGAACACCAAGGATGGTTTTATTCCAATGATGGGGAAAATAATGTAATATATGTATGAAAATATGGTGTGGAACCAAAAGGAGACTTCCAGGTGAAACCAATATGTACACTAGATAGGAAGGTCATGGTGCTTCCGAATAAGATCCATAGGGCAAGTAAAGGTCCAATGGACATGATACAACCTTGAACAAGTGACATGGGAGATGGAGGATGCAATTTGAGAGGCATACTCACATATATTTTGAAATTTTGATGTAAAATAAAATGTTGTATATATGTATGGTGATGTGCATTGAGGATGGTGCAAAATTTAGGGGGAGGGTAATGTAATACCCTAGTTTTGATCCCTATATTAGCAAGATATATTTGTGTATATGATGAATGGTTGAAGGCCAAACAATGTAATATGTAAATATTGTACATTAATAATAATAAAAATACATCACTGGCTACAACTATAGAAGGACAAAACATGGGGGATTTGACTCCATGAGAGAGGAATGAAAGGGGGCTTAGGGGCTCAAGGGAGGGATCCTTTATTCCATTTTATCATAAGTCCTTGTCTTATATTTTCCTAAGTTTTATGACCTTGGGATTAATTTACAAGTGGTTAGTGGGGATATGCAAATATAATCTTTGATTTTGGTTGATGTGGGGGATATTTTTAGCATTATTCTTCCCTAAGGTTGTGGAGAGAGACTTTACTACTAGAATTGTAATAGATTATTGGAAATGGTTGTTATGATAAATACCATGTAAAAATTATGCCCATGTGCACAAGGAATTACTTCCATTGAGACAACTCCATTACATCTAAAAATTCATGGAGTCCCTAGACAAGAGATTTCTTGGAAAACTTGTGTTGGAGACTTGGAGGAAAGTGGGATAGCCCAAGGGAATACATGATAGAGAAGGGGATCCCATTCCTTGAGTTGTACAGGTTGAGGGAAAAGAGACCTAGTGGATTGAAATTGTTGTAGGAGTTAATATATTGTGATTTTGTTGGGAAATTGGATTATGTGAGAGGACTAGAGCCAGCCATAGGATAAATTATTCCTTGTGGACTCATAGCCTTAGCTTGGGGATGGCCTTGTTGTAGAAAGAGTATAGGAAATAATGAGCCTATGGTTGGGTGGAACATCCTTCACATGCAACCATTGGATACTTAATTTCTGAAAGATAAGTGTTTATGGATTATTTTTATTTGTGGTGAATTTTAATAATGTTTATGTTATTCTTTGATTGTTGTTATGTTACATGAATAAATGTGCACCTGCAACATTGAATGTTTAATTATATTTGCAGAGACCTTCTTTTCATGTTGCATGTGTTCATAAATTTCATAGCAGGGTAAAGAGAATATGGGTATCAGAGTACATAGGTGGAGAAATTGTGAAATTCATAGGTACCCCATATCCTCAATAGTGGATACAGGGTACTGGGTACATTAGAAATATACACATGAAACAAACCAAGGTAGATTTGTTGTTTGATCCGAGTTTGCAATCAAAATTTATCTTGCCACAATTGTTGGGAAGTTTGGTCCGAAGACTCATGATAATCTATAGCCATACCCCCTGGGATAGGTAAGAAAACATGTGGAATTGAGAGTGGACAAACAATGCAGGTTTAAGATTTTCATCAACCAAAAATTTATAGATGAGGTGGTAGTTGTAGAAGTAGTTCATTTGGATGTGTGTGGATTCGTCTTAGGAAGCTTTTAGTTGTATATGAGAGATGCCATATTCAAGAGGATAGAAAATCAATATAAATTTGTCAAGGATGGGAAGGCATTTTCCATAAATGCACACAAGGACAAGGCCAAAATATCTTTGAATAGTGCTCATCAATAAAGGATAATAATTTATGGTGCTAAATTGTTTATCTTGTTGTTTATGAGAGAAGTAAAGAAGCAAGGAGAAGGTAGTGAAATGGAGATGAAGGCATTCTTTGAAGGATGTATGGAAAATAGTGCCAACAATTACAACAACTGATTGAATCCTACAAGGAGGTGTTTCAATAACCTCAGGGGATGCCACTTGAGAGGAAGGTTGATCATGTTATTTAGTTTTTATTGGAGTCTCCATTTCCAAACATTGGGTTGTCACAGGTAGTCTATGATTGAAGAAGATGAAGTGAAGAATTATTTGCAATAGTTGTTGGAGCAAGGAGTCATAAGGCCTAGTTTGTCATTGTGTGGTTCACCTATCATAATGGTACCCAAAAAGGAAAAAAGTTGGAGAATGTGCATTGAATACCATGCCTTGAACAAAATCATCATCAATAATAGATATCTACTACCAAGGATCAATGACTTATTGGATCATATGAAACAAGCCAAGTTCTTCACCATGTTGGACCTCAAATCAAGTTACCATCAAGTAAGAATCAAAGTAGAAGATGCATGGAAGACATCATTCAAGACGATTGCAAGTTTTGTATGAGAAGTAATGCATTTACATTTATGTAATGCAACTAAAAATTTCATGCAGTTAATGAATGATGTGCCACACCCATTTATTGACTCATTTGTAATAGTATATCTCGATGACATCTAAATCTTCAATAATAGTTTGCAAGAGCACATATCACATGTGATGAAATTACTAGATACACTAAGGAAGAATCAACTAATTTCAAATATGAAGAAACATGAGTTTGAGAAATAGTCCTTAATCTATCTCAGACATATGATTGGTGGAGGAGAGCTAAGGGTAGACCTAGACAAGATTGTAACCATCAATTAATTTCCTATAATTCCCACCAATTTGATAGAGGTAAAGAGTTTCATGGGAGAAATTAAATACCTGAGGAAGTTCATAGAAATTGTTTTAGTATTAATAGCACCATTATGTGTCATAACCCCTAAAGGAAATAATTTTCATTGGGGCAATCCAAAACAACTAGCATTTGAAGACCTAGAGAGGAAGATTATTATTTCTCTAGTCTTAGCCATCATCTAATTTACAAAGAACATATGAAATGGAAACATATGCAAGTGGATATGCACTAAGGGATGTTCTTATGCAAGGATAAATATAGGTGTGTTACTATTCAACGTCGTTTCATGGAGCAATGGTGTATCACCCCATGTATGATAAAGAGCTATTTTCTATTGTGAAAGTGGTGAAGAAGTGGAAGCATTATCTATTGGGAAAATGGACCATCATACACACCGATCATCAACCCATACAATACCTACCAAGTTAAAGTAAAATTAAACAAGTGAATTATTACAAATGGTTTGGATTCTGACAATAATTCCATCTAATAATCCAGTACAAAAACGAGCTACAAACATGCTAGTTAACATGCTTTCACGACCCCCACTAGAAATTATCATAGCAGTTGGTGTGCTAATAAAACTTGAGAATTTCACTCATGTTTTGTTGAGTGAATATTATCATGAAGATGAATATTTCAAAGCAATATACTAGCATCCAGAGGTGAGACTAGTTCTTTTCATAGAAGGAAATGAATACCAACTGGAGAATGGGTTGTTATACAAGTTGGGAAAGTTGTGCATACCATAGGAATAAAGGATTCAATTTATGAGAGAAGCTCACACTTCTAGGATAGGTAGGCATTTTGGCATGGCAAAGATAGTGGAAAATTTTCAAAGGTATGTGTATTGCTCAAAGATGTAGGAGTAGGTGTGATATTTAGTAGGGGCTATGTTCTCTGTTGATCCAAAAAGGATCCAAAGAATACTAAGGACAATTCAGAATTGACAGAATCAACTCAGGAAGCTCAGAATGGCCTCAACAAACAGAGAAAGGGAAAAACTTCAAATTCCTGAAAACTCAATGAAATTGGCATCATCATGAAGAGCGCATCACAAGATTTCCAACGACGTAAACGACTCGTCAAACAGAGTTACAAATCAAAAGATATTTGCGGTCAAATTTTTGGTCAACCTAGCCCAGTCAGCAAGGATGAGTCAGCATACGTACTGTTGATGTCAACATCAATACATATGAGGTCATCATCCGTACAGTGTATGTCGAACATGCAGAGGACGACACGTTTCATATTGATGTCATCATGGTGATGTGGCAACACCAGAGGCTACCACATGTCACTCATTTTCAACATTTTCAGGTCAACATGTGGACCAATGAGGAAGTGCTACGTGGCAGTCCATACAACCACGTGGCAAGTCGTACAAGATGTGGCATCCGTACCATATGTGGTAGGATGACGTGGCAGGTAGGCAATGTGACTGTACATGTGAATGATGTGGGCCAATGTTTGGCTGCCACATGGCAGTGGGAAAATTCCCAATGAGAGCTCATAACCGAATTTTCAAAAAAAAAAAGCGGCCCACTAAATCTGGCGGAGGTCCCGCCAAATCTGGTGGTCGACCTTCCATGGTAATACAACTCCGATAAATATAAATGGTACTTCAAACTTGGTGGCAGTTAAACTATATATATATATATATATATATATGTTGTTGTAACTACAAGCCAAAAGGGGTGGCCCTCGGGCTCGACCCCGAGACCTCCCCCAACCAAACGCCTTACATAGCATTCGCCAACCGTTGAGCCAAACAACTCCGTTGGATATTCTACCCGACTTTAAACTTAAATGTTGAGTTTTCCTACGGATGTGAAAGAGGGCACTCAACGGTACGATTGAGCACTTTTTGTGAGGCAAGTACAGTGAATTAATTGCAAGTTGCAGGAACGAAAACTGAGACGAGATTTCTCACGGGCCTAGGAGTGCCAGAGTCAGATTGAGGCATGAAGACAATCATTTTTGGGTAATTCGACGCCATGAATTCAATGGTGTTGTCTGTTTTCTTATCTGAGCAAAGCTTCTGTAGCTTAATTCCAAAATGAGGTATACTTATGTATTTTGCCAAATTCTTTTGTTGAGTTAATAAAAAGGTCTATCCATTTGAGAGAAGGACCCGAAGACGTAGTCCACCAGGGACGAACTCCGTTATCAAGTTTTTGTGTTCATATTTGATTCTTATGTCTCTTCATTATTGAGTTATTCCTTCTTTATGGTGCACTTCATTTTATGCTCATTTAATACAATTCTTTATAAGTCACATCGATGAAAAGATCCCGGATCATGTTGGTATCAGAGTACTCATCTTTGACTTGAATTGTTGAGTGTGAATGCTTACTAGGGCCAAGCATAAGCAGGGTGAAGGAAATATTAAGACTTTCAATCCTGAAGTTGGTCATGCATCTCGAAGGAATAAAATGGTCGAAGTGGACAAGCGTGATGAACAGGAGAAAACCCTCCATATGGTCTTTTATCACATGTCAGAAATGGTCGAGAGAATGTATGGAGACTACGAGAAGAGGATGAAGAAGAAAGGGAAGAAAAATGAAGCACAAGGAGATTATAATGCTTCAGTTAATCAAGGGGTTGCAGGAGACACTCCTAAGCCTCCATCTTCACCATCAAGTTCTAGCTCTTCTTCCTTTGAGCATTATCATCATTCTCATCATTCTAGCCATAAAGCTTCTTTTAAGAAACCATTATTAAAGCTTGACGTAAAATTTTCTTTACCTATGTTTAATGGAGATGCTAATCCTGAAAAGCTAGATAATTGGATCCGAGAGGTTGAAGTATATTGTCATGTTCAATAGATTGATGAAGAGGAAGTTAAAGTGCAAGTGGTTTCTCTTCGGTTGGAAGACACCGCTCTCGTATGGTGGGAGAGCAAACTTCAGGACATAAGTAAGTGTGGTAATCTTCTTTCCTCATGATCAAAATTTAAATTAGCAATAAAGAAGAAATTTTATCCATTGGGTTATTTACATAAAACAATGATGGAATGACAAACTTTAAGACAAAGTAAAGGTCAAACTGTACAAAGTTTCACGGAAGAATTTAGGAAGAAATCTCTTGCATTAAACATTCCTTTGGATTCTTATGAAACTTTAATGAAGTATATTGGCACACTTCACAGTTATATTCGTCATACTTTACTATTTTTTAACCCCACCAGTCTTGACGAAGTTAGTGTGCAAGCCACACACCTTGAGAACAGGGGAAAGCATGCTCAAGAAGATCCCACAAAGAAACCTTCCAATCTCCCACATAAGCAGTTTAAGAAGTTTAAAAGGAAGGACAAAAAGACTGCCATTGTAAAGAGAGAAGAAGGAAAGCCATCTTGCACTCATTGCAAGAAGAATGGTCACAATGATGAACATTGTTGGAAACTACATCTAGAGAAGAGACTGAAACAATCCGATGGAAAGGGGAAGACAAAGACCATTGCTACAGTGCAACACGATCTTGGTTCTGATTCAAGAGACAAAGGAAAGATCACAACGGTTGGAGTACAAGGTAAACATTCCCTTCATGCTAGTTCAAATTCCAATAATGAATCTCATGATGATGAAAGAAAGAGGAATAATTATTTCATATAAGAATTGTATCTAAACACACTAAGATAGATACATTATTTGATCTGGGTTCCCAAGTAAACTTGATATCTGAAGCACTTGTCAAAAAGATGGGTCTTGAAACTAAACCACATCCAAAGCCTTATCCTCTTGGTTGGGTATGTGATAAAGCAAAACTGAATGTCACCAAGCAATGTAGGTCCATATCTTCTATTGCTTCAAAGTTGATTGATGAAGTGGAGTTGGATGTTGTATCACTTGATATATATGGCATAGTGCTGGGGAGTCCTTATCTTTATGACAGAAAAACAATATTCTTTCTTCATGAGAACACATATCACCTTACTAAAGGGGGAGTGGAATATATTGTTATAGCTCACATCATGAGGGTAAACACAACACTTGTTAGTGCAGGACAAATGAAGAGACTCATAAACACTAGTAAGAAATATGTACTCATGGTCATAAGGGAAAAATATGTCGAAACATTCGACACTTTTCAAGGATGTGATCCTTCTCATAAGAAAGAATTAATTGATATTGTTTCTAAGTATGATGATATTTTCTAGGAACTAGATGGATTACCTCCTAAGAGGGAAATCCAACATGAAATACATATTCAGCAGGATTCTCCTTTTCCTAATGTGGGCATGTACATGATGTCAGTTGTAGAGATGACAGAGATCAAAAGGCAAGTACAAGGCTTATTGGATCAAGGGGTCATTAGGCCCAACTCATCTCCTTGTGGTTCTCCGATCATGATGGTGCCAAAAAAGGATGGCACATGGATAATGTGTGTCGATTATCGAGCCTTAAATAAAATAACAATGAAAAATCGATACCCTCTTCCTCGTATAGATGATTTACTTGATCAATTAAAGAATGTTGTTTATTTCACTAAGTTGGATTTGCGTAGTGGATACCATCAAATCAGGGTTGCAGAACAAGATGCATGGAAAAATGCCTTTAAAACCAAACAAAGATTGTTTGAGTGGTTAGTTATGTAGTTTTGGCTTTGTAATTCTCCAACAACCTTCATGCGTGTGATGAATGATGTATTCAAGACATTTCTAGAAGATATTGTGATCGTATATTTATACGACATTCTTATATTTAGTGGGACTTGGGATGAACATGTAAGGCATGTAAAGAAAGTATTGGATACTTTGAAAAGGGAAAAGTTGTATGTAAAATTGTCCAAATTTGAATTTGGTAAGACTGCACTTGTATACTTAGGTCATATTGTAGGAGGAGGACAATTGGAAATTGACCCTTCCAAGATTGATGTAATTGTAAATTGGCTTAAGCCCAAAAGTGTAACCGAAATACAGAGCTTCTTAAGTGCAGTCCAGTACTGGAGGAGATTCATTTCAAACTTCTCCTTTATAAAAACTCCTTTGCATGCCTTAAACCGTGTGAAGAACACTTTTCAGTGGGGAGGAAAGCAACAAAAAACTTTCGACACTTTGAAGGAAAAGATCAGTACCGCACCAGTATTAGCATTGGTGAATCTTCAACATCCTTTTAAGATCGAGACAGATGCCATCGAGTACACCATGGGTGAAATATTGATGCAATATCATAAGCCTATATGTTACAACTCTGAAACTTTTAACCAAGTTGTTGTTAACTATCGTACATATGATAATGAGTTGTATGCATTAGTTCAAATCGTAAATAAATGGAAGCACTATTTGTTAGGGAAGGAAACAATCATACATACAAATCATCAACCCTTATAGTATCTCCAAGCACAAACCAAATTGCAACAATCTTGGCATTACAGATGGATGGGTTTTCTACAACAATTTCATTTGGTAATCAAATACAAAAAGGGTACGAGTAACAAGGTACTTGATATGCTTTCTAGACCTCCTATTGTTGCTTCTATTATTTTGAAGAATGCTTCTTTATATCATGATATCTATGTGGAACAATATGTTGTTGATGAAGATTTTAAAGAAGTATTTGAGAATCTAACCCATGGTGCATAGGTAGAGAACTATTTTTTGCAAGGAAAACTACTCTACCATCTTGGAAAGATATGTATTCCTACAAGTGAACGAGTCCATGTAATACGATAATCTTACACTTCTCTTGTGTCTGGGCATTTTGGGGTAGGAAAAACTATGGCTCATCTATAGAGGTTTTTTTACTGGCCTCAGATGAAAGCAATTGTAACTAAATATGTAAAGGGGTGTGTGATGCATTCTACTTGTAAGCCCACTAATAGAAAATTGGGGCTATACTCACCACTTCATGTTCCATCCCATCCATGGGAAAGTATCTCCGTGGATTTTGTAGGGGGTTTACCAATGTTGAAAATGGGTCATGACTATTTGTATGTTGTAGTGGATAGGTTCAGCAAGATGTGTATCAATATGCCATGTAAAAAGCATATCACTGCTGAGCAGACTGCTAATATCTTCTTTCAGTATGTTTGGGTTCACTTTGGATTTCCCACATCCATTATCTCGGATCGAGGTACTTGATTCCTTGGGGATTTTTGGACAAGCTTGTGGAGAATGATGGACACCAAGTTGAAGAGGAGAACTGCTTTCTATCCACAGAGTGACGGATAAACAAAGGTTGTTAACTAAACAATGGTACTTTTTCTCCAAAGCTACTGCAGCAAGCATCCCAAATTATGGGATGAACAAATACCCTATGTACAACATGCTTACAATCGAGCCTTACATTCCTCCACTCAGTGTTCACCTTTTGAGACATGTTTTGGGTATTTTCCTAAGGTTCCTTTGTATTTGATGTATGGGAGAGATGTTGATTCAATTGAAGAAAAAAACGAGGACAGATCCCACAAGTTCATTCAGAGGATCCAACAGGTACATCAAGCAGTCAGGGAAGAGTTGGAGAAACTTCAAGCACAGTATAAGGCTCGACATGATAAACACAGGGTTGATCATCAGTTCCAAGTTGGAGACTAGGTATGGCTTCACATCATCAAGGAGAGATTGAAGGGTGAAGGCAAGAAACTCAAGCCCATCTATTATGGACCCTTCACAATTTTGGAGAAAAGTGGTACCAATGCTTTTCATCTAGATCTTCCACCTTATATGCAGATCTACTCAGTTGTAAATGTGGAAAACTTGAAACTTTTTGAGCCTCCCATGATCATGGATCAGGGTGAGTAAGTTTCAATACCTTCAGTTGATGAGTTTTCTCCTGAGTACTTGGATGTGTTAAAGGAAGATATCATCTTGGACAGAAGGACGAGGACTTCACACAGGGGTGATGTTGATTATCTTCAAGTAGGCTTAAAGGGCACACATCCAAGCAAGGCAAAGTGGACTGAGAAGGATAAGGTGAGGGAACTCTTCCCTCACTTATGTGTTGATTGATGAAATCTTTTGGTGGTCCAAAAATCTCTCAGTGGGAAGGCTTGATCCAAAAAGGATCCAGAGAAGACTAAGGACAACTCATAATTCATAGAAGCAACTCAGGAAGCTCAGAATGGCCTCGACAAAAAGAGAAAGGGAAAAAATTCAAAGTCCTCAAAACTCAATGAAATTGGCATCATCGCGAAGAGTGTGTCACAAGATTTCCAACGGTGTAAACGGCTCGTCAAATGAAGTTACGAATCAAAAGATACTCATGGTCAAAGTTTTGGTCAACCTAGCCCAGTCAACAAGGATGAGTCAACATCTGTACCATTGGCCTCAGCATTAGTATGGATGACGTCAACATCTGTACAATGTATGTGGTACACACAGAGGATGACAAGTGTCATGTTGACGTCAGTATGGTGACATGGCAGCACCAAAGGTTGCCATGTGTCACTCATTTTCAACATTTTCAGGGAAACATGTGGACCAATGAGGAAGTGCGATGTGGCAGTTCGTACAACCATGTGGCAGGCCATACAGGATGTGGAAGAAACGTGGCATTTGTACCATACATGGTAGGCTGACGTGGTTGATAGGAAACGTGGCAGGGTGTATATACAGGTGAATGACGTGGGCCAATGTTTGGCTACCACGTGGCCCAGTCATGGGCTACCACGTGGCAGTGGGAAAATTCCCAATGAGGGTCTGTAACAAAATTAAAAAAAAAAAAAAAAAAAGAAGGTGGCCCACCACATCTGGTGGTTGACCTTCCGTGGTAATCCAAATCCGACAAATCTAAACGGTACTCCAAACTTGGCAACGGTTAAACTATATATATATATATATATATTCTATTGTAACTACAAGCCAAAAGGGGAGGCCCGCGGGCTCGAACCTGAGACCTTCCCCAACCAAACGCCTTACATAGCATCTGCCAACCATTGAGCCAAATGGCTCCGTTGGATATTCCGCCCGACTTTATACTTAAATGTTGAGTTTTCCTGTGGACGGGAAAGAGGGCGCTCAACAGTACGACCGGGTATGTTTTACGAGGCGAGTACAATGAATTAATTGCAGGTTGTAGGCACAGAAACTGAGACGATATTTCTCATGGGCCTAGGAGTGCCAGATTCAGATTGAGGCGTGTAGATAGTTATTTTTGGGTAATTCGACACCGCAAATTCAATGGTGATGTCTGTTTTCTGATTTAAGCAAAGCTTCTGCAGCTTAATTCCATAATGAGCTATACTTATGTATTTTGCCAAATTCTTTTGTTGAGTTAATAAAAAGACCTACCCATTTGAGAGCAGGACCTAGAGACATAGTCCACCAGGGACGAACTCCGTTATCAAGTTTTTGTGTTCAGATTTTATGCTTATGTCTCTTCATTATTGAGTTATTCCTTATTTATGATGCACTTCATTTTATGCTCATTTAATGCAATTATTTATAAGTCGCATCAATGAAAAGATCTCGGGTCATCGGTAGCACTAGAAAGACGAGAAATAGGAAGCTTGGGATGTACATGCAATGTTGGTACCAAACAAACCTTGGGAGAGAATCTCATGAATGTTTTTGGATTTTTTACCATGTCCCAAGAGGCCATGACTACTTGTTTATCATTTTGGACCACTTTAACAAGATTTATGTGTTCATTCCACGAAAGAAGACTATCATTGAACGAGAAGAAACCAAGTTATTATTCATTCATATTTTGTTACATTTTGGATTGTTGAGATCCATAATATTTTATCAATATTGTACGTTCTTGAACAGATTCTAGACAATACTTTGGGACATGATGGATACCAAGCTGAGGTATTCCACTGCATTTCATTCAAAGACTGATAGACAAAGGATTTTTTCAACTGAACATTGGTACAATTGTTGAGAGGTTACAACATCAAGCATTCAAATACATGGGATGAACAATTGGTGTACATTCATCACTCCTACAATCAAGCACTCCATTATTCCACCAACAAAGTACCTTTACAGACTTGTTGTGGCTATTTACCTCCATCACTATTTAACGAAGAAAAGATGCAAGGAGAAGAGAGGAAGGAAAGTATAGTTATGGAAAGGATTTGATGAATACATTTGAAAGTGATCTATAAACTACTGTAGATATTCCACTGGAACAATTCATCACAACAAATATTAAACTATTATGAAATCTTAGATTAAGTAGTTTATTTCCTTAGATCCTAGATTAATTATTACTATCTTATTGCTTATATTTATGAAAATAAATGAATACAAAAATGAAAGAACATTAAAAAATATACACACCATCCACAAAATTGAACACAATATGTATCCTAGGAAACCCAATATGGGAGAAAACCCATCTAGAAGATGAGGTCTATGCTTTGCTCTCTTATCTTCAGTTATGGAAAATAAGTACAAAGAAAGAGGCACTCACTATGGAGTTTCTCTTTGACAGTGTGGCTTGAACAACTACTATAGAACATTCTACCTCCTCTGTAATTCTCTCAAAATACCACTCCTTCAATTCTCTACTCAACTATGGAACAAGTACAATACAAAATAATGGAGCCCCTTCTCCTCCTAGTGGCCTGGTATTTAACATAGCCCAATAGCCATTTAGGGTCAGGGTTTTTACTTCCTCAAATCTCAATTAGTTATAAGGTTTGGACCTTCTAGAATATTGTTGAAAATACACATGTGGCTAGCCCCACACGTTTGAGTAATGGGGCTTGATGTAGCATCCACTCGTACCATAGTGGTCAACATGGTAGGTCAACTTTCGGGAGGCATAACTTTTTCATATGAGATCCAATTTAGGTGTTTCACAAACCATTGGAAAGGTATCAAAGTGTAGAACACTTTCAAGTGCATGTAGAATTTTTTTTGACAATATAACCCCTAAAAATTCCATTTAATGACTCAAAATGGCTCCAAAAGGTTTCAAACTCGAATTTTTCAATTTGGGACCTGCCACTTAAATGACCCTGAATTCGATTCCTCCATTTTTTTTTCCACCCAGAAAGTTCCAAGGTAGATGAAAAATTATATGATGATCCAATCTGGATCATACCTCCCCATTTAGGGAAGCTTTTGGTCCCCAAAATATTTGTTGAATGAGGTGAGGAAATTTTCCCTCTACCTTCTCCCTGGAGTACCATTTTTATTTTTCTAGAAGTTTTCCTTTCAACCCAATATGTCAAAGGTCATGTTGCTAAGTCTTCTTCCAACTCTACCTAAACATCTAGTGATAATTCCTCTATGGTAGGTAGGACCTGCTCCATCTCCTGATCCAACATGGAAGGCTCATAGAGTTTCAAATTCTCCATATTCACTATGGAGTAAATGCACATGTATGGGGGTATATTGAGTTTGTAGGAATCATATCCCACCTTCTCCAATACCTCAAAAGGGCCATACCACAGAACCTTGATATTCTTACTACGACCCTGTAGTATTTCCTTGTTTAACTGTAACCGCACTTTGTCTCACACATTGAATGTCTTCTCAATTATGTGTTGATCATGTTTGGTCTTATACTTTTCTTGTGATTTCTTCAGTATCTCATGTACTTGCAAATGGATCTGTCTAATCTTTTCAACATGTTTCCCTTCTCTCAAAGATTCTCCTATGATGTCTTCCATTTCTCCTCCTTTTTTTCCATATGCAACATCCAAGGGAGAAGGAAGTAGAAGTCTGGATTGCTCTATTATAAGAGTGTTGAATATGGATCATATTTTCATCCTAGGTCTTTGGAT
>SNQJ01S0005916.1:157151-179186 GCA_010110895.2 Picea sitchensis | reverse complement strand
TCATCATTGTTGTATCTAATTCATGTACAAAATTAATTAGGCAAGCAAGAATGCACACACACACATAAACAATTTATAACAAATTACTATTTTTAATTTTATTAATTTTTTATTTTTTATTTTTGCAAAAACTTGTGTAAAACACACCAATGCACCTAAAAAATAGAGACACAACATCTATGGTATGGAGTAATAATCAATGCACTATCATTGATGCCCCTGATTAAAACTTATTGTATTAGGAAAGTGGATAATTGTTTTATTATTATTATCAATAATTGGTACGCCACTTGTACAGGGGCACCAACACCACTACGATGTACCTTGTATGCTATGACACGCCACTAATGGCATGTTTGTACATTTCAAAATGCACTTGAAAGTTGTAAATTTGTATTTCATACCTACGATTGACAATGTTCTTATGATGTGAGAGAGCATCAACAATGGTGCTTCCTTAATTTCATAAGAGCATTGAAAAAAGTGGTAAATTTATAAATTTAAAAACATGTCACTGGTGCACTTACAATACATTGGTGCACCACCAACTATGCCTCCTAGTTTTATATTGCGCATTGATAAAGAAGGGGAATCATATTTATTATTTGGCTTCAAAAATGAACTTGTGATGTACAAGAGCATCGGTACCAGTGCCATTGTACATTCACAAACACACTAATACGTGCCAAAAAATGTTTAGTTTAAAGTTGGCTTGACGATGCACTTGGTATATATGAAAGAACCACTAATGGTGTTTTCATACAATTCGTGGAGCAACGAAAAGTCTAGGAAATTTTTAATATATAAAAAACGCTTAACAATGCATTTATAATATGAAGAAGCAGGGGTGGCAGGAGCGGGAGGGGTTATAGTTGACTCGAGAGGAAATCAAGAATTGAGTTATGCATGGATTTGGGTGCAAGCAACAAACAACCAGGCAGAAGAGTATGCCCTCCTAAAGGGAATTCAACTATCCAAAAGCCTTCAGTTGCAATATTTAAACATAGTGGGAGATTCTCAAAATACCATAAGAATTTTGATCAAAAGGAAGTCTCAAAATTATAGTCAGAGTAATATTATCAAAAAAATCCATTTCGAAATATCAAGTATCCATAAAGTCTCATTTTTCCACATCAAAAGGGAAAACAATAACATGGTTGAGTCACGGGCCAACTCAACAATCCTATTGACAAAAGGGGCAATCAGTATAAATGGGAATTTATCCCATCACCAAATTTCTTAAATAATGAAGCATCACACATAAGGTGCATGATCTATGGGTGTCAGATTGAAATCAAGGTGACATCATTAGAAATGCTCTCTGTATGAAATTCCTAACTCACACCCATGAAATTTGTGTCCTTCCCTCCAACGTGTTTGTTATGCTCATGTGCATGAGGTATTCCAGCTCTAGGTTCCCTCTAGGTTCAATGGAAGGGAGTTTGGATTCGATGGAGATGAGAGATCATATTGGGATGGCACGGTCGTTTCGGTGGATATAAATCATGAGGTTGAATGGAAGATTTATCTCAGACGAGAACAGAGACAGGAAAATTTAGATCGACATGCTTCCCCCTGAGGTGGTAGTACTTGTCCACATCCTCTATCAGCCGGACAATGAAATTGAGGAAAGAGGTGGAGGTTATAAATGGTTTGCAAGGCCGTTTCAAATTAGCATGCTCACCAAGCACAAAGATAGGTATAATTCCAATTGGTAGTGGTGGAGATGATCACTATGGATAGTGGACTGGAGGAAGGGACAAAGGAACATGGATGACACTCAGTGGGAAAGGATTCAAGAGCACAGGTCTCTGGTTGTGGCTCTCAATCAAAGGAGGAAAAGACGATGTGTAAATTCTCTTTCAAAGAGCTGCAAGAAAAATTCATGATTCAACGTCAAGGCAATGGAACGAAGGAATGCAAATATACAAACATTTATCACTGCAGTTGAAGTATTAGAGCAGGAATTCAGACAATTGCAGTTGGACTATCATTCTCTTTCAGCTCGAATCAATCAAATTCTCTACATCCTCATCCAGCAGGGAGAAGCAACATGATGAATTGGATGCAATAAGAAGCCAGATGTAGCATCTCTTTCTTCAAAGGGTGCCTTCTCCTCCAAGGCTAGTGGACTCCCCCTCCAGTAGTGGATCTTCTCCAGCAGTAGCTTTCTCAAGAATTGACTTGAACCAACCAGCATCAGAAGAAACTATGGAAGAAGAAGACACAAATAAAACCAACCAAAAAGGTAGTTAATTTTTTGTCAAGCAAAATACATTTTAGGAGTTTTCTATTGTAGATATACTACAAATTTATGGAATATACTAATTTTTTGTAAAAAACATGATGAAACTAAAGAATATAGGATAGTAGTAAGTTCAGTTTGGAGGATGACACACATGAAAATCATTGATGGTTTTTTTGTACTTTTCTGCGTGATACAACCGCCCAGTTTTTAATTGATATATTTTATGTTCTTTTCAAAAAAAATTTATGAAGAAGCAATACTTACGATGCTTCCTCATATTATAGAGAGCACTGGGAAAAAAGCGGTTTTTTTTTGTGTGATTTATCAGTGCTCTCCAAGTCATGAGATGCATTGTTAATGGTGCATTCTATTAATTTACAAGATACATCACATTGGCTAGTGCAATATGAATGGCCTGAATGCATTGCATAAAATTTTAAAAATATATGAAAAAAAACAAATTTAAGCCGAATTCTAAATTTTATTCTACTAAAAATGTAAATGAGAAGATAACAAACAATTTACTTAGTCTCTTCCTTGTCGAGGAGGCATGGTTGTTTCATAGATTAAAAATGAAATGTGGTACCATTTTGTAAAATTTGAAGACAAACCAAATCCACCGGTGAAGCAAAATAAAGGAATTTGACAACACGGTAGCATTGTCAATGGGGTAGTGATATAGGGATGGTGAGCACCCCTACTTGTATGGTTGGAAGCATTGAATGAAATGTAAAAACAAAATTACAATTTGGTATTTTTTTTACCATAACTTTATGTGCAGTAAGATGCACTAGTGCACTCAAATGTTATTGGTGCACCCTTTGATTTAAAAAAAAATTGTAGATCGTTACGCCATTTCTTGAGGTGCACCGGTGCGTTTTGGAGATATTAGGTGCATCGATTAGTTTTTGAAATTTTGAACTTAGATATGCTTATTGTAAGCCCCATCGAGGCATAGAATGATAAGTGTTTAGAAAGAAAGGGCTTGGCCCTATTGTAATTCTTGTAACAACAGAGCCCATTGTCCTACATGCACATGGAAATTTGTTTCCAATTTATTAAAAGAAACCCAATGTGATTTATTTTCACTATGTACAGCTATATGTGCTTATGTGTGTTTATATTTCTTTTGTGAATGTTGCATGTGTTTAATTGGATTTTGAACAATGTATGTTGGTTGAATTGATTTCCAGGTTGATGTGCACCATGATAGCTTAGGCAGGGGAATTTTGATTGGTGTTCCTTCTGTGAGTTTGCTTGTTTTAATATTTTCTTTTAGCAAGGTTGTGTGTAGGGGTCATGGCACTTTGTGTGTGAGATATGGTAGGGAAAGTGTAATTCCCTATTTTGATTTAGGAAGCCAAAATTACTTATGGTCTAATCGTATTTTCATTTGCTTATTATCTTTGGAACCCTATTAACTTTGGCACTTTGAATTTGGACATGCGGACCTATGTGTATGTAAATATTATGAATGTTTATCATTATGTAATTAATGATGGATGTTGTATCCACCGGGTATCCACATATTAATACTTGGTCGAAGTGTATGGATATGCATGATTTTGTGTTATAAACTAACCTAAAAATTTAATGGACTATGTAATATCCAAAGAAGGATGACAACAAGTGGTCGATGCCATGGACATCGACGGAGAAACAATATGATATAAATCATTTGTATGTTAAATTATATTGGTTCAACCACATTGTTTTGATATGTGGGAAAGTGCGGGTTTTTCAAGTAGGGGGGAGGAAGTAATGGTCCCCATTGTGTCAAGTTCTTCTATCAGATGGGTAAACTTCTACTGAATCTAACTCTTGGTGGGCCACTTTCCCTGGTGAAGAAGTTTCCTTGCTTTGACAACCCAATAGAGTTGGATGTTCTGCTAGTGGGTACCCTTCATCTGGGTGTCGATGATTTGGTCGACTTTTTCCTATTCAATGAAATCAAGATTGATTTTTTAAGGACCAAGTGCTCGGTCACGTTTGAAGTGTCTAGGAGAGGTGGAAAATATGGTCGAAGCAGTTCCACATTAAATACCGGGTGCAAGACAAGGAAAATGGGAATACTTAATTCAAAAGAATTCTCACCCACAACCTTGGTGATGGTGTAAGGCCCATATTGGAGTGGTCAAAGCTTCTGATGGAGTCCGGTGAGGCACACTTTTTGCAAATGCAACCATACCTTGTCTCCCACTTGAAAATTGTGTGGTACCCAATGTCGATCATGGCATTGCTTGTATTTGGCATTGACATTTTGCAAAATGCCATGAACTTGTTGAATGTGCTAGATTCATTCAAAAAATTTGGCTACTCAATCAACCTCAGTCTAAGCATGGGAGGACTCTTACTGTGTAGTTTCAATAGGAAAAGCTACGTCAATGGGGTAAAATGGTTGGAACCCCAAGCACACTTGAAAAGGGTTGTGGCCAATAGAGCTTTGGAGGGATCTCTTATAGCTATGTTGAACATAAAGAAGGCTCTCATCCCATGTGTGTGGATTTTCGGAATTGTACATCCTTGGGACATGGAAAATCATTCTATTGACTACCTTTGTTTGTCCATTAGTCTGTGGGTGGAAGGAAGTCAATTTGGTCAGCTTGGTGTCCATCATGTACCATAGGTTGGACCAAAAAGTACTCAAGAATGTCTTGATCTGAAATAATGATCCATGGGAGCCCAAAATGAACCCAAACACGTTCAAAGAAGATCTTTGCAGTGGCCTCAGTTGTGATGCTCTTCTTACAAGGTGTCAAAACTGTCATCTTAGAGAATCGATCAACGACCGCTAATACACAGTCATTACCATGCTTGGTTGAAGGAAAACCTGACATTTAATCCATGGAGATGGACTCCCAAGGCCTATCAAGAGTAGGAAGAGGGGTGTATATCCATTGTTTCTTGATGGCGAGTTTGGAAATGGCACAGGAAGTGTGGGATATGATATACTTGCAGACATCTTATCGAAGCTTCGACCAATAAAAATGATGTTGTAGTACGACCACTATTTTGTCCACACCAAAGTGTCCTACCACTCAACTATAATGAGCTTCCCAAATAATATTTGCACGCTCTCTTGAAGGAACACGAAGATGGTTTATATTTCATAGCAATCCATCATGGAGATGAAAGTATGGAACTTATTTCTCTACACTCAATTTATGATAGGGAGCATCAAATTCAAAGTCACTATTGTATAATTGTGGCCATCGGGATGTATCATGCCCACATGAGTTAAGAATTGTGGTTACCGCCACAATCGGAAGTCAACTGAGGCATTTTGCGACATGGTTGGTGTTTCCCTTCTTATATTTGATGTTCAAGTGGAATATTTGCAAGTATGTGGACCAATTTTGATGGTGGTCATTCGGTAACTTTCCATGTGCCTGCATGAATTACAGAGGCATGTGATCAACATGGATGATTGTTTCCTTCCCTAGAATGTAATTCTTCCACTGTCGACATGCCTACACAATGGAGTACATCTCTTTGTCATAGGTGGGGTATCTGTGAATATCATTAGATAATGTTTCACTATGATAGTCCACTGGATGCCCATGTTGAGTGAGGACTACACCGATGGCATAATATAAAGCATCTATATCAATCTCAAATGGTTGTTGCAAGTATGGAATAATAAGGACTGGTGTTGAGCAGAGGGGAAATTTCAAATCCTTGAATACTTTCTCTTGGGACGCAATCCAAACAAACTTGGCATTTTCTCCACCCTTGGTCACCTGGCTTATGGCCCAAGCGATATGAGAGAACCCCAACAAAAACTTGCAGTAGAAGTTGGCGAGGCCCAAGAAGCTGCAGAGCTCGGTTAGTGTCTTCGGGGCCATCCAATCACGGATGACTTGGATCTTGGATGGATCCACATGCACACTCTACTCATCCACGATGTGTCCCAAATATTAGGTTCTTTGCATGCCAAAGGAACACTTCTCCAAATTGGCATATAACTTGTGATGTCGTAGGGTTCCCAAGACCTGTTGAATGTGCTTGAAATGTTCCTTCCAAGTTTTGATAAAGATGAGGATGTAATCCAGATATACGACCACAAAGGAGTTTGTGAATGGATGCAATATATCATCCATCATCCACATGAATGTGTCTAGGGCATTAGTCAAGCCGAAAGGCATGACCAACCACTCGAAGAGACTTTCTTTAGACTTGAAGGTTATCTTCCATACATTAGTTTGCTAAATTGGCACTTGGTGGTAGCATGAATTCATATCAATCTTATTGAAAACTTTGGCTCCCTTGAGTTGATTGAGAAGATCATCAATGTGGGGGATTGGGTACCGATTTTTTATTTTGATCTTGTTCATGGATCTATACTCAACAAAAACTCATCATGTATCGACCTTCCTTCTACATGAGAATAATTGGGCTCTCGCAAGGTGAGGAGCTTGGTCTGATATGGCCCTTCAAAATTAGTTCTAGATATGGAATTTGATTTCTTCATTCTTCATAAAAGAACGCATGTATATAAATTCATTAGGCAGAGGTGCATCGGGTGTCATATAAATCGATTGTTTACCTAACATTGCAAGGCACTCTAGTAGGTGAGGCAAAGATTTCTTTGAGCTCTTCTACGATCTTGTGCACCTGTTGTTGTTGTGTAGAGAGACCTTGTGCAGAGTTTTTGGCGGTTGCAATGACCTTTCGTTCACCTTCCTATCATACCATAAAGAGGATGAATATCTTGGTCTGAGAGACCACCTTTCGGGACTGCTTTGTGGATATCAAAGAGACCAAAGTAGTTGGTACTGCCTCCAATACCTTGTATAGTTGACTTTCCAAAGTAATAATGACACTACGAGGCCTAGATTCATAAAAAACATGACACTTCGAGATATATGGTTGTCCTAAAATAACGTCAAAAACTTCAAGGGGGGAAACATCACACAATACCTGGTCTTTGAAGGGTTTGATTCTATAGTGTAGGAGAAATTGTTGGTTGATGCGAATGTCTCATCCTTGCCTGAGCCAACCAATGGTGTATGGTTGAGGGTGCGACATCGTTATTAGTTTCAACCTATTGACAACCTCTGCTGAAATTAGGTTCTTTTGACTACCACTGTCAATAATGAATTGGAGGGGGGTCCCTTTCATGTACATCTATGAGTGGAAGAGGCAATCCCCTTCTTTAGGCTCCTTTGGTTCCTCCGATTGGAATTTTGTGGTAACGACGTTGACATTGGGTTCTACATCAATGATTATTTTTCCCTTATTCGATTCTGAATCAGAGTCGAAGTCAACATCCAACTCTGAGGCTTTCGTCTCAACAAACAATGATTGTTTAGAGTGACATTCATCAGTGTTGTGCCAAGGGATTTTGTGGAACTCACACCACTTTCTAGTGTCCTCCTTCGATTTCTCTTACCCTTCTTTGTTGGTTTCTTGGACTCGTTTTTCTAGGGTTGGCCATCCTTTCTCTATCATTTTCTTTGGGAGTTAGGGCCACCTTCACCATTCTTCTACATCGATGGTTTTGTAGAGATGAAATATCGCTTATTCTTTTTCTTGAACTTTTGCTCGATCTTGAAAGCATATCAGTAAGTGGCTCCCATTGAGGGGATGTCTAGGAAATCCATATATGTTTGGATGTACCTATGTAGGCCACTACAATACTTTAGGATGAGGTTTTTTTAGGAGTCTTTAATACCACCTTTTTGTGCAAGGTCTGGAATATTTTGGTGTACTCTGACATCGTCTGGTCTCTCTCCTAACGCGGAGTCGTCCATCTAGTGTACTGGCCATCATAGTTTCCAATTGGGTAGTATTTCTCCTTGAGGGCATCAAAAAAATCCTCCCAATCAAGTTCTAGACCAAACATTGCAAACTCATCTCCAATATGTTGCTCACACTAAGTTTCCCACCAATCTTCGACATGGAGAAGAGATTTAAGGAGTGCGAAGGTGATTTTTTCACTGTTGGAAAAATTTTGGACAAAGAAATAACCCTCTAGAAAAATTAACCATTTTTCCAAAGCGTCAATGTCTATCTAGCATTCAAATGAAGGAATATCAAAGTTAACTTGTACCTTGAAGGGTTTCACACCTCCAAAGTGACTAATGGTTGAAGGTTATGCCGTCGCTATTGGAAGTCGTCGAAGGATCTAGGCGAAATTTTCCATCATCCCATTCCTCTGTTGTGTGAAGGCTTCCTCAAGCAACAATTTGATAGGATATCATGCTCCATCATCTCTCTTTTATTCTTCCATGTGAGGTCACTTGGGCTAGCAAGAGAAATTTTCCTCAAGAGAAACTATCTCAAGACCCAATTCTCTAAACCCTGACCTCATCGGGGACATGCACTAAGAAACGACAAGGAGAAGACTGCTCTAATACTACTGATCTAGATTATATTGAGAATGACATGAAGGAAAAGATATAACAAGGAAATACACAAAGTTATTGAAAGAAACACAATAATAAAATTAAACTCAGATTCTATTAATGACTATCTGAAATACAAAAGACTATAAAATGCAAAGCACACAAGCTAGCTAGAATGGTGGTATCTTATATTTGAAGATAGAGATGTGACAACTATGTTCATTCAAAAGAATTTGATTAGAAAGAGGCTGAAAATGCCTTTGAACATAAAGCATCAATGAGAAAACCCTAAACATCCAAAACCCCAACCCTATAAATTGAAAAGCCAAAAGGTTTGTGGGCCCCGATGTGGTTAGTTGATACATCAACTTCCCCAGGAGCACAACTTTTGCATACAATCTCTATTTGGAACATTTGGTACCCTGTCATAAAAGTCCATCCAAGGAGTACACATTTTGAATGGCACAATACATACCTTTGGCTATCTATTGGGCATTGTCGCATCAAAAATACGTCATTTAGGGAATCAAACAGGCCTCAAAAGTTTGCGACCCAAAAAATCATAGAAAAATTGCCAAGATGTGAAACCATTTTGAATTAGTGGAGCAAGTGGGTGGCCACCAGTATCCACCTGGATCACTAAGTAATTTAATTACGTGAAGGAATACACTAATGATATTATTCAAGTGAAATGATTAAACTTAATTATTGTGATTAATTAAGTTAGTTAGATTTAATTAGTAAATTTAATATTTTTATTAAATAATTGAAATATTTATTTGTTAGGTATGTATGTGTGTGTGTACATGAGCGGTGTGTATTTTTTTGAAAGGACTAAAAGTACGTGGAATATTGATGATTATTAAATAAATTTAAGGGAGAGGATAAGGGAGATGTCAAGGGGAAACATTTGTGGAAGAATGGGAAAGTTGGGAGGAGGATAAGGAGGGGGGTTTTTCTTGGGAGGAGGATTATTTGGAGAACAAGGGACATAAATTTAGAGAGGAAGGAATTTTGGACTTCAGACATTTTGGGCATATGAGACTAGACTGTATTGCTAGGAATTTTGGGCACGAAGGGCCAAGAAACCCCAAAGGGTTTCCTAAAGATAGAGAGCTGACAAGGATATTCCTAGTTCTCTAGGAGGTAAAAAATACGTTTGGGAGCAAGGGAACAACTCAACTCTACTCAAGTGGAGTAAATCAAATACAAAATCAAGGTATTTTATTATTTATTTTAGTTTGATTTATATGCTCAAATTATTAATTTAATGCTTTCAAAATTTATTTCCCGGTTTACTCAAAGAAAAATATAAGAATGCTTGATAGTATTAGGATATAGAAAAAAATAATGTTTTATTTCATCAAAGTTTAAATTTACATTTGAAAACAGAACAAAAATTTACATTGAAACCTGAATGTGTGTACAATCCTTACAACAATACCAACTCTAAAGCCCTATAGGGACAGGGCCTCACATATGATATCAGAACCTAGTACAAAACTCAGGCCTAGGACCCACCTACACTCTAAATTGTAAATTTATATTGCAGATAGAAAACAACCCAAGACCCAAGGTTTATTTTCTATCTTTTAAACTACTAGAATTGACCCAAACAACTAACCCAAAAATCCTAAGGAAGACTACCCAAAGAAACCTAAACCTGAAGATGATAGAGTGTTCATCAGGGGAAAGATACCATGCACATCTATTCTAGGTCCCCTATTCCAGCTACTTGTTAGTTGTAAGAATCATCATCACCTACAATTGACAGAGAATTAATAAGGGTTAGATAAGAATTTTTATTTACAAAAATCAAGTATTATGATAAAACAAAAATGTTAATTATATATATATATAATACAATATGGAATAATGAATTATATATAACCGAGTCTTATCTATAACAATTGTTTTTATTTTTTTCCGGATGGGGTGACTGATGTTGAGGTTGGGCCTGGGCAAGTCATGAAAACCTAGATGTTTGACAAGACAACACTGTCAATTAGCGCTTTGATTAAGACAAGTGGTACTCAAGCTTGTTATGAGGCAAACAAGTCATTAGGAAGAATGGGTGACCGAAGTGGAGTCGAGGCTCGAGAAGGTGATGGAAATCCAAACAAATGTCAAGACAGCGCGGAAAGTTAACTCCTCTGCAAGAACATGTGGTATACAAGTTTGTTATGGTAAGACCATGCTGGGAGGAAGGAGAAGTTAGAAAATAGATGAGAAGGAGGCTTGTATAGGCACGTCCCAAATGGAAACATAGTGTCATTAAAATTTGAAGTGTGAGAGTTGGTAAGAATACATAGCAATCAAAGGAAGGAAAGGTGAAAACTTTAGAAGCCACCATGGTTAGTACCTTGCATGATGACGATGAGGTAAAATAATTATCAAAGTGATGCTTTGGTGGGTTAGGTTGATAATTACTAAACCAATTAATAAGGTTGAGTCTAGTCGGAGACTCATTTCAAAAATATGTGAGATGCATACCAACATGCGAGAGAGGGAAGGTCGGGGGAGGAATTGGTTGCATTTTCATCAAGGATCTGAACCTTGGGAGGCACCCAAGGTACATAGGAGGATCAAAATTATGAGAGTTGTTAGGAGAATTTGGAGAAGAAATATCCCATGGAGAGGACGAGCATCTAGGCACATGAAGAAGGGGATCGTTGAGGAGGTGGGGATTCTACCAAGAAAGAAGGGAAATGTTGGTAGTTGCAGGATAGCTAGGTGTGGTGCACAGGGTACTAGCTAGCAAGGGAAGAGAGCAGAGGTATCCTCCTCCCATGGGCTAGTGAGAAAAAACAAGGAAACTAGAGTGGCTTGCATGGCAAGTTCTAGGTTCAAGTACCTCTACTTGGATGCAGAGAAAGTGGCAATTGAGATAGAGGATGCGGTGAGAGTTCAAAGGAGAAATACAATAGAGGAGGTGATCGTTAAAGAGGTAAAGGAATGGGTAGAAGACCCATTTTATAATAGAACTAGAGAGACCAAATACTTCAAATTAACGTAAACATATTATATTTTCGAGGCAATGGTGGCTTAGGTTGTATAAAGAACCATGAAGGAATAGGAAGACACTTTGCATGTTGTTGAAATACGGGAAGGAAAATTCGATATTTTCTACAAATCTCAATATGGAATTAAGTTCAGAGTCACCCTTGAAGGTCAAAACCAGGAACAAACAGAGGCAGAGGGAAAAAACTCGTGCTCTTCAGGCTCCAAGGACCAACCCATCCAGATTGAAGATGAAGAAGAGGATAAGGACACGGGAGAGGACATCAATATGGTGCCATACCAAGATGAAGCTAAGGGGAACCGAGTTTGATATATTTTACGTTTTAATTTCAGTAGATATTATCAGACTTGGTAGAATGTATAGGGAAGATAGAAGTCTGAACAATACACTCTAATGACATTATATATAGACTGCCAATCATGATTATATGTTCTCTTTTTTGGAGAACAAACTTAATATTTGTATGATGAAACTTGGTTGATTTCTCTCAGGGATGGACACTAGTTTCCATTTTGGCAGGTTCCTCCAAAATGGTTGTATTTTTGTGTTGTATATAAACAGAAATACATATATGTTTCTTAGCTTTAAAGAAACAATTGTTTTTGTTTATTCTGCATATAATATATTATATTATATTATATCCTAAGGGTCACAAGTTCAAATCCATAGGGGGGTAGGGTATCTATAACTCTGTATACTTTAGCAATCAAATTGTTGCACAAAGGGGGTCCCTTGTCCCACAAATAAGGGGGTCACATACACCAATTTGGTGTCTGGCTTGGTCGTGACCTTATTATTATTGTTATATATAATAAGTATATAATATAATATTTTTTCCACAGGAAAAAAGCAGTTTCAATGATATTCATTAAGAATCAAAAGAAACTTTTCAGTACATAATATGACATATAGAGTCATAAGACATGACTTCTTCTGTCAAAATCATTATCTCTTCATAAACATACCACCCTCGAGACATCCAATTCCATATAAACATGTGCAATTATCAGTAATTACAGATATCCAAAAAACTGTGACCTCTGAAACTAGCAGAAGAAACACTAAGTCAACAAATCAAAATAACAACTCCTCACTGAAAGAGGTAAATGGATCCAAAACAGTAACAAAGTTTAGAAAATGAAGTAAGATCCAGAACTGAGTATAGAGTCTTCAAAGACTTCTTCAAAACTCAACCATCCAATCTGTTTCTCAAGAGCATTCTCTGACAAGGAATCTTCCAAAGTATCGAACTGTCTGTGAATATGAAAACAATGAATCCAACTGAAAATATGCTTGATCTCCATGATCTTCTTCATCCAAGGCTGTATATTTAAAGAATTCAGTTGAGACTTTCCAGCAAACCAGTCAAGAACAACCTTTGAGTCTCCTACCACCATTAATTCAATAATTTGACTTCTCATAACAAAAGTCAAAAGGCCCCACAAACCAAGAAGTTTAGCTTTAACATTTGAACTTGGACCAACAACAAGATGAAGTTTAAAGAAATTATCCCCACTCATTTTAAGGACAATACCAACTCCACATTCTCCACCAGCAACAGCTCCATCAAAGAAGCCTAAAGGCCTCTGTCCAAAATAAATCGGATTCAAAAGGAAATCAAATTTATCCCCCACAGTGGAGCAGGGCATCTCTTTGATAGCCACCACAATCCTGGAACAAARACCATAATCATTCCTAGGGATATTCTCAAATAAAATCTTATTTCAGTAACGCCAAATGCCCCAAAGAACATATGGAGGAACCATCTTGTGACGWGGAAGAGCTATAAACCAATTCAACAAATTGTCCTTCAAAGACATCAAATTCTAAAAACCATTTATCTTCAATTGACAACATACCTCCTTCCAAATAAATTGTGTAACCTCATAGGTTACCAGCAAATGCTTCATCATCTCTTCTTCCTTTAAATACAAAATGAAAATAGATGGACCAATACCGCCTCTATGCCTGTAATTTTCACCAGTAAGAATACGATCATGAAAACATAACCAAACAAATAGGATTATTTTGGCAGGAACCCATATTTTCCATAGAGCTTTATACCACCATTCAGAAACCACTGTCAAATTATGGGCCACTAAAGCATCATATGTCAATTTTACTATTACATCTCCTTTTGTATGATTCCAAGTCCAAACAGTAGAGTCATTCTCATTGCTGAGTGTAACTCCACTACATCTCAAAGTCATCAAGAAAGAGTTCCATTCCAAAGCTAAATCTCCTTCAAGAAAAAGATCAGCAGATTCTAACCAATCCAGTGAACCTGATACGTTTAACAGAGAAGTATGTCTAATATGAGCTAGAGTAAACACCTTTAGAGACTGTAAATGATGAATGAGGGCAGACAATCATTTATAAGAGAATCCACCTCCTACAAAAGGATCCTGCCCAACCAGAACCCGGGCTCCATTTCCAACAGACCAAGCAAGCCACTTTTTTAGTAGAGGCAATGTGTCCATAAAATTCCTCCAAAAATTAGAAACTACAAAAAAATTGTTCCTCTCCGAGCGCAGCCAAAAGATCACGTCTATACCTTTGAGATATTTCTTGATAATCACAGCTAAAGCTTGAGAAAACCAATGAATGTTTCGAAAACCCCAGCCACCAAGAGATTTTGGTATGGACATCAAATCCCAACTAACAAGATGGTACCCCGTAATAATTATAAAATATAATATAATTACTATATAGATTATGTGTGTGTAAAATATATAGAATGATTAACAAAAAATAATATATATATGTATAAACTTTTTAATATGTTTCTAAACCCCAAAAAAATAATTTATAAAACAAATTTGAAAAATAATAATAATAATTGTTGTAAAATTATTACTTTTTAATGTAAACCTACTGGCAGACCTGTCAAGTTGTCCTAGGTGGCCCGAGAGGGAACTCTAGCCAGTAATGAAAAGGGAGGGAGGTCGGACATGCGGCCGACCCTTCTCTTTCTCCCACCCCGCAGAGAAACAAACCCAAGATTTAAAAAAAATACCTGAGACCACTTGGCCACCCTCCTCTCACTCCAATCGAGCCTTGATAAGCCACATGCTCTACCAGTGGATATGCCCTTGCGTGTAGCTAAATTGTCGAGTTGATTCGCACCCTTGTGCGCAACTAAAACACCTCTGAGTTGAGTCACGCCCTTGCATGCAGCTAAACCTTTAACAGGTCGTGCCTTTCCTCATGAAAATACCCAGTAAACAAAAGCATAAGAATGTGAAGGAAAATGTCCAACGAGGTATGCACATGGATAAATAGAATAAATGTATTTTTCTTTGTTTTTGTTTTAAAATATATACTATAAAAATTAAATTAAAAAAAAAAATTGTTTTAAATAAAAATATATTATTAACCTTATTATAATATAAAGGTTGATTAATTTAAAAAAAAAAATAGGTTAATGTGTTTAACCTATGTTAATTGGTGGTTATGTTTATAGTAATTAATCAATACTACGTTTAAAATCACATTACTTAATTGTTTCAATTTATAAAGATGTAAAGGATTATAAAATGTTGGGAAGGGAGGGGGGATTTCATAGCCACTTTTCCTTATGGCAGTAATGTTTGTTTACGATCAAGTATAAAGAAATTTACACCTAAACCTACATTTTCAAGTATAAGTTTGAGTAGAACCTAGAATGTCCTATCCTTTTTCTAATAATCATTCGGTGTTGATGCAGATTCATTTATTCAGTATGGTTAGGACTTGGGGAAATCGAGGTCGAGGGACATCATCATAGGGACCACCAATGTTGCCACCGCTTTCGCCATCACCTAAGCTAGCTCTCATATTGTGCTCTTTGGAGGATATCAATGAGACTTTAAAAGGATGCTAGTCATTAGATGTGGAAGTGGAGCCCCCTCCATTTGGAGTGGGTAACCTAGAAGGGTCGAGGGACTCAGAATGAGGACCTCCACCAGGGAACATTACTATAGAACTGCAGAAAATCAAACTCCAAGAGTTTGTTGGGTTTTGTGCAAGTGAATTTATTGAGGCATGGTTATAAGGAATGACAATATATTTTGATTTGACGAATTATGCTTCCAAATCAAAGGCCAAGATAACAATATTTTAGCTTAGGGACGATGCCTTGAACTGGTGTGGTAACCTAGAGAGACAGTGGCACCTCGCCCCAGACACTGTCTCTTAGGATATTTTGGAGGAAAGGTTTTCGAAGAAAATATTTGCATGCCTGCTTACTATGAGGAACAATGGGTAGGAGCATTTCATTCTCTAATTCATGGAAATTGAACCATAGAGGAATATGAGATCAGATTCAATGAGCTAGTCAAGTATGTCTCATACATGGACATCGATCAACAACATGAAAATCATTTTGTGTACGAGATGAATCCTAAGATAAGGGCCATAGTGCGGATGTGGAAACCATCATCAGTGGTCGAAGCAGTTGAAAATTCTCTTTATGCAGAAGAGCATGTGGATTTAAAAGGAGGAATGAGATCAATTATTCTGCAATAGCCTAGATTCGCAGGGAAGGCCCCTAGGACCTTCTCCAGCGGAGGAAGTTCTATCCCACCTCCTTATTTATGGAATTAGAGTTTCACCTAGAGTGATTGTAGTAGGTGTTTCAACGGAAGCGACCGCAACATCCCATGCATCATCAGTGAACCAGGAGAGTCCACAATATTCATGGGGAGTTGTTAGTAGGGCATGGGTTCTAGGAGAAGGAACTCATTTCAGAGGCCTCCACAAAGAAATGTGCAGATTCCACCTCACATTACTTTTTTGGGGTGCAGAGGACCTCATTACCATCGTGAATTCCCAGATTCATAATCTGAAACTATGCATAGAGAAGGAAAGGTCGGGATGGGAAGAGCAAGCAATAGCCACCAGATTTACACAGTGTTTAATAACTGCCAGGCAAGACATCAATCCACTATGGTGGATTTGTCGGGTACGTTGAATCATGTCAAGGTTAAAATTTTATTTGATTCTGCTGCCACCTATAGTTTCATTTCACCATGTGCATTAGAAAAATGTGGGTTGGAAGAATACAATCATAATGAATTTAAACAAGTCGATATGGCTTCGAGAGAAAAACAAACAGTAGGACCTAGTGTTGAGAAATGCTTTGTAGATCTGGGAGTGTGTACTACTAGGTTAAAGGTGTATGTCACTACCCTAGGGACGTATGATCTAATCATTGGTATGGACTGACTAGAAGCTCATTGAGCTTTGGTAGATTGTTTTGCGAAGAGGGTGCTTTGTGTAGATGATGAAGCAAGGTTAATTGAGATCCATGGTATCAGGAGGAGGGTGTCTCTATGTTTTATCTTGACAATGAAATTTAAACATTACTTGAGGAAAGGGTGTCGATTGCACATAGTGGAAGTAGTAAATGAGGGGAAGGGACCTTCTCTAAATCAATATCCAATTTTTTCATAATTCAAGGATGTTTTTCCGAAGGAGTTGTCAAGGTTGCCTCCCAAGAGGGAAAATGATTTTACAATCGAGCTAAAACTTGGTGAGGATCCAATTTCCAAAACATTGTATAGGATGATGACTCCATAACTTTGTGAGTTGCAAATGCAATTGAAGGTGCTACCGGACTTAAGGATTATAAGGACCAATGTTTCACCTTGGGGTGCACTAGTAATATTTTTCAAGAAGAAGGATGGTTCCTTATGATTGTGTATATATTACAGGGACTTGAACTGAACCACAATAAAGAATAGGTACCCAATACTAAGGATAGATGATATCTTTGATCAGTTGAAAGGAGCAACAGTTTTCTCAAAAATCGATCCATGATTAGGGTATCACCAGTTAAGAATTAAGAAAGGAGACATTCCTAAAACCGCCTTATGAAATCAGTTTGGACACTTCGAGTTTATAGTGGTGCCTTTTGGATTGAAAAATGCACTAGTTGTATTCATGAACCTCATGAATGGTGTATTCTAAAAGTACTTAGACCACTTTGTGCAGGTATTTCTAGATGATATTCTCATCTATTCCCAGGAATGAAAGAGAACATGAAGAACAGTTGTGAGTGGTGTTGTCATGCCTTATAGAGAACAAGTTGTATGGAAAGTTGTCGAAATGCTCTTTCTTTTAGAAAGAAATTCATGATCTTGGCCATATCATTTCAAGTAAAGGAATTTCAGTGGACCTAGAAAAGGTGAAGGCCATAATGGATTGGCTAGTGCAGAAAAATTATCATGAGGTGAGAAGCTTTGTGGGGATATCTGGTTATTATCGAAGGTTTGTGGAAGCATTCTCGAACATTGTGAAAACCATCGCCACCTTATAGTGCAACAGAGTCATGTATGAGTAAATAGATGAATGTGACACTGCATTCATCAAGATTAAGAGATTACTAACCAGTCTGTCAATCCTACGAGTGCCTAATATGGATAAGGAGTTCATAGTCTACATGAATTCCTCGAAGCAAGGGTTGAGTGTCGTGTTAACGGAGTATGGGGGAGTGATATCATATGCATCAAGGAATATAAAACAACATGAGGAGCTTTATGCCACTCATTATTTATATTTGGTATCCTTAATGCTAGCTCTAAATCTTTGGAGGCAACATCTAGTAGGGCCAAACTTTGACCTCAAAATGAATCATGAAACCTTAAAGCATATCTTTACTCAAAGGGATCTGAATGCTAGGTAGAGGTGATGGAGCAAGTTTATGAGAAAGTATGATTTTTTAATTTCATACATCAAGGGAAAGGAGAACATGGTTGTTGATGTCCTAAGCAAAAGGCCACAAATCTTCTCCTTGGTTCCCTTAAAGGTCAATTTTAGGGAGAAAGTATTGGGACAACTTATTGGAGATAGTTGGTATTTAAAGGTTACTTCACCCCTCTAGAGTGGGAGGAATATAGAATCAAAGTTTGAAACACGTGGCCTTGAAGCAAATGGATTGTTGAGATACCAGGGAAGGATGTACATTCTTGAGGGTGGGGATATTCGAAGCGTTGTACTCAAGGAATCCCATATTGCAGTTTACTGTGCACATCCTAATGTGAAGAAAATGTATGTAGACATGAAAAATCTTTTCTTTTCGGCAGGCATGAAGCGTGATGTAGTCCATTTCTTCGCTAAGCGTCTTAAGTGTTAGCAAGTGAAGGTTGATCATCACCACCCAAAAGGACTCCTACAACTGCATGATGTTCCTATGTCCAAATGGGAAGTCATTTCTATGGATTTTGTTGTGGAATTTCCACTCACATCACAAAGGCACAATGTCATTCTTGTTATAGTTGAAAAGTTGACTAGAAGTGCACATTTTATTCCAGTCAAATATACTTATGATGTCACAGATGTGGCACATGTTTTTATAAGTGAGCTTATCCTTCTACATGGGTTACCCAAGAATAACATTTCATATAGGGACTCTTGGTTTACGTCTAGGTTTTGGACAAGTTTGCAGTCAGCATTGGGGGCTCAATTGAACTTGAGCACAATGTACCATCATGAAACAGACAGACGGGATGAAAAAGAAAACCATGTTACGGAATACATGCTTAGGATGTATGTTATGGATAACAAAACCCATTGGTAGAATTACCTACCTTTGGTAGAGTTCGCCTACAATAACAATTTTCAAAATCAATTGGAGTGCCTCCTTATCAAGCTCTGTATATAAGGCCATGCAGGAAACCATTGAGTTGGAAAAGGTTATAGGACTGAGTGACAGTATGGTCAGAATTGATTCAATATATGGAGGATCAGGTGATCCAGATTAGATAATGGTTAAAGGAGGCACGGGATAGACAGAAGAGTTATGTTGATTCACATAATATTGACTGAAGTTATAAAGTAGGAGATCGAGTCTTCATTCATATCAGGCCTAATAAGAATACCATTCAGTTTGGGAAGGGGACAAAGTTGTCACCTTGATTTATAGATCCATTTAAAATTAAAGATAGAGTTGGAACAATTTCCTATCTCCTCGTACTACCATCCCACTTGCATAAAAATCATGATGTTTTTCATGTATTTTTACTACAACATTATGTTGTTGATGAATCTCACAAACTAAATTGGAAGGAATTATAGGTCTCAAATGTGGGAACCATCATGGTCAAGTTGTTATGCATATTGGATTGTAAGGTTCGACCTAAGATCAAGCATTGTTTGGTGGACCAAGTTAAGGTCCAGTGGGACAATTATAGAACAGGATCTGCTACTTGTGAGGATGCAGAGACCATATGACAAGATTATCCCTCACTTTGTTTTTGACAAAAATTGGGAGATATTATATTAATAAAAAATGGAAGTTTGAAGCATGAAAAGGGGTACAAAAGAGTTCAAAAAATCCCATAGGCATGTATAACATCTCAAAAACTATACTCCTGACCTTACTAACCAGTTTTTAGTATGTTCTTTACTTGCTTTCATTACATTACAAAATTTGCAGGTGGCTAGTCTATAAAAGATGCCTAGAATGCATATACATTTAAAAAAAATTAGATACTCGGTTGGGGATTGACTAGAGGATATGGTTCTTCCATTTCAATGCCATGTGAAGGCATGCTCAAATCAATAGGAGGTTTATCGGTTGTTGGAAGGAGATTCGACAAGGTCYGGTGGAACTAGTACCACCTGTAACTGCAAACTTTCTACCTATGACCTTATGGCATCGACCTCATTGTGATGCTAGCGCATAGTCGTCCTGTGTTGAATAAGGATGTCCATGATATAAGAGACCYGAGAAGACAAAGTCCGGTAAACAATTTGAAGTTGTTGGATTTCCTGCTCCAGAGTGTCAGGAGGGACATCCTGGGCCCGTGGTGTTGATGTTTTATGATTCTTATTTCTTGATAGTTATTGCCTTATTATTAATAACAAGATACACTTTCATACAACAATTATCATAGAATAACTATACACTGAAAATATAAACTATAATACTGCAGCAGAAATGACAAGATCTAGAAATATTAACCATGCACGGTAAACACAAGAACACAACAATTTATCCTAGGAAACCCAAACTTGGGAGAAAACCCAACAACCTTTCTCTAGAAGAATTGAATCCAATATATTACCAATACATCATCATCAATAGCCTAAATACCATACAAATAATATCCTCCCCAAGGATAGCATCACAAAGACCTAGCGCCTCAATAAGATGACCAAGAATAACCAAACAATAGCTTCTCCGAGTGTGGCGCACTCTCCAAGATAACCAATAACCCAGAAATAGAGAAACTATCATAACTGCAGCTGCAACTGCCTTGTGTGCACTGTAGAAGGAGTTGTCTGACAGTCAAAATGAAATGAGCGAGTCATGTATTTATACTGATATGGGCGCTAGTGTGGGGCTTACTTCTTATTTTTGGGTCTTTAATTTTATTATTATTTTTATGTATTTTACTGGTGGGGCTAACTTCTCTTCATGGGTCTTCAATTTCTTCCTGGGGATTCTATAATGGTGTAGATGGGTCTTATTATACTTTCTTGTGGAGAATAATTTCCCAAAGTTGCAAATCTCAAACACTCCCTCTCAACGAGGGAGGCATTCTCCATACTTGTATTTCTTCTGTCATAGAAAGGTTATCTTCATGAGCCATGTTGATGTGCCAACTCCGCACATGCATTACATCCTGGAATATGCATGCGATAGCATCTCGATTCCATTCACTCCTTTTCAGGAGAAGGAATACACATAGGCCATTCACCACTAGCAGAGCCTCATGAGTGAATGAATCATTACCCTTGATCATATCNCTCCGCACATGCATTACATCCTGGAATATGCATGCGATAGCATCTCGATTCCATTCACTCCTTTTCAGGAGAAGGAATACACATAGGCCATTCACCACTAGCAGAGCCTCATGAGTGAATGAATCATTACCCTTGATCATATCAGCACTAGCATATCCCCGTGCAAGACCAATCTGAGATAATGTCTACATGATGCTTATCTGGTCCATTCACCACTAGCAAAGCCTTGTGGATGAGTGAATCATTCTCCTTTGGTCATATCAACACTAGCATAACCCCATGCTGACCAATATAGGAAGAATGTTTTCCTGAACCTGGAGAACATCAACATATATGGGCCATTCACCACTATCAGAGCCCCATGAGTGAATGAATCATTCTCCCTTGGTCATATCAACACTAATATAGCTCCATGCATGAATAATTTGGGAGAACGTTTTCCTGATGCTATCAACATACCTGGTCCATTCACCACTAGTAGAGCCTCGTGAGTGAATGAATCATTATCCCTTGGTCATATAAGCACTAGCATATCCCTATGCATGACCAATATGGTAGAATGTATTCCTGATGTTTAAATGTCAACGCTCATCACTAGCCAAATCAGCATGGCTAATCCTGTGTATCATCCTCCTCATTCAAATTAGCATGGCCACTCTATGAGGATATATGCAATATTCTCGTCT
>SNQJ01S0005916.1:97652-155865 GCA_010110895.2 Picea sitchensis | reverse complement strand
CTTCTTCACCTTCGGTATATGGATGTATAATGTCATGTATACAACTCCATGTCTAGATAGGTTGCTACATGTCTCAAACTAGATACCATGTAATATGTTTCCTCCTCCAACCATCACTATAGCCCCCTCTCAAAGCTATCACATATGACCTTCCCGAAACAAGCGCAATAACAAAAAAATAACAGACAAGAAAAATGTTCTTATGATAAGGAAATACGAACAAGAATAAAAAAAAAATGGGAAATGGGAACAACACTTTTTCTAGTGTTGTTACCAATTATTCCTTCGTGGTAACCTGCCCGGAACAAAACAAGAACAAAATACAAGAAAAACACTTTTCTAGTGTTGTGACCTCCATAGTAACCTTCTCGGGATAAAGAAAACAGCCAAGAACATCTCCTAGAACAAATCAATTTCATCTTGTAAATAAGTGCATCATTAGTACTAAACGGTGTGAATTTACAAAATGATCATTGTACTAACAATATTCAAAACAATTGATAGCAAAAAGTACTTAGCAGTAATAGATATCTAAAGATTGTTGTCCAGTTTACAACATTTATTTAAGATGCAACAATATAAAAATATCAAACCTGATATGCAAACTTGGAGTCTTAACTGCTATGGAGGGTGCACTTTTCCTCTAAATGCACTAGATCCAATGATCCCTTTGGGTCATTTCTTGTACAAGTTCCCTTGTACATCCCCTGCAAACACCCTCATACTCTGCTAAATGATATAACTTGGAAACATATATAAGTGCATACCTCTAAAATTTGTAGCACCATCCAGCTTGTCTTCTAATCTCAAGGTTTGCGCAACTGGAAACTGGCAACTGCAACTGGAGACTAGAAACTACAACTGTAACTGGAAACTGTGCAGTGGAAATATTTCAACTAGCTCTGATACCATGTTGGTGTTTTATGATTCTCAACTCTTGATATTTATTTCCTTATGATTAATAACAACATACACTTTCATACAACAGTTATCATAGAAGAACTATACACTGAAAATATCAACTATAATACTACAATGGAAATGACAAGATCTAGAAATATTAACCATTCATAATAAACACAACAACATAACACAAGACCACGAGAGTTTATCATGGGAAACCCGAACTTGAGAGAAAACCCAACAACCTTTCTCTAGAAGAATTTAGTCAAAGATATTACCAGTACATCATCATCAATAGCCAAAATACCATACAAAGAAGATCCTCCCCAAGGCTATCATCACCAGGACCTAGCTCCTCAATAAGATGACCAAGAATAACCAAACAAGAGCTTCTCCAAGTGTGGCGCACTCTCCAAGATAACCAGTAACCCAGAAATAACGAAACTGCCAAAATTGCAGCTGCAATTGCCTTGCGCACATTGCAGAAGGAGTTGTCTGACTGTCAAAATGAAATGAGTCAGTCATGTATTTATATTTATCTGGGTGACAGTGTGGGGATGACTTCTTATTTATGGGTCTTCAATTTTATTATCATTTTTTTGTCTTTTACTAGTGGGACCAACTTCTCTTCCTGGGGATTTTGTAATGGTGTAGATGGGTCTTCTTGTACTTTCTTCTGGAGAATGACTGCTCAAAGTTGCAAATATCCAACATGTGGTTGTCTTCATCGGTGAGGCATTGGATTAGGAGCATAAAATTGTGGTGTCGACTGATGTAAATGGAATCAGAGCCACGCTTTCCCTTACAAAAGGACATTGTTCACCAAGGAGAAGAGAATGGATGCCATGCTGATCCAATTACATTATGAATACCAAATACCCAAGTATACCACTAGGATTGCACTATAGAGTTATGATTCCCAGGGATACCACTAATACCATTGATTTGCTTCTACTTTCGTCCAGGATTTAGTCGAGTATAACGACTAACCTAATGAACATTTGTAGATCTTGCTTTAAATGAATGAATGGTCCCAATTGTGTTGCATATACATGAAACGACATCTCCATTACTCTATCTACAATTATTTCCACCCAATTCCTTATGAGGGAACAATGTCTTCTTGTGTTCACCTTAATCCATCGTGCATTTCCACCTTTCTCTTCTAACTCAACTATTGGGTGTGAGCCTATTTTGAGGAAAGACCTATTTTGAGGAAAGACCTATTTTTGGAAGGAAAGACCTAATTTTGGAGCACGCGCAATAGCTGGCAAGAAAGCATCATGCTGAAAAAGAAGGAAAAGAAACATGAAAGAGGAAAAGCCATGTGTGAGGAGGAAAAAAAAAGGTGGTAACAACTATAAGCTTGTAAAATAATATAAACAAGAACCTAGGAGGTCTAGGAAGGGGATTGTTCGGTTCTGTCTGTTCGGTTAAGTAAATAGCAAAAGATTGTTGATAATTGTGGTTGAAAGCTGTTGATTCGTAGAAGAGTTGAATAAGGTAGATTTTGAGGGTTATATCACATGTTGAGGAGCCTGGTGTGGCCTGGTGTGATCTAGTCCACCTCACAAAGGTTCCTTAACCTCATCAAGATTGTATGATTGAATATGTAATGTGTGCAACGCCAAATTTTGCAGCAGACTAAATAAAAGAGCAGAGAAGCCAAATCTTTGTGGATGTAGCCCAAGAGGGTGCGAACCATAGTAAAACCTGTGTTATATGTGATGTTTATTGAATGCTTACTTCATGTAATGGTTATATTATTAATTAATGATTAACTAGATGTATTAGAGTGCATGCATGAGCGTAAAGATGAATGAATCCTAGAAATACTTGAATGAATAACAAGGTCGATGCATGAAGAAGATAGAATGCAACCCCAGATCCCCACTCATTCCTAGACTGCAATCACTTGGGAATTGCAGTCACCCATATATTTATCTTGAGTGAGACTGTGATGTTGTGCACTGCGCACAGCATTGCCTTCTAGTTTACCAGGAGACTCGATAGTTTTAGAGGGTTTTGTTGGAAACTTTTTCAGATCTTAACCTGGATCAACCCAAGAAGAAGTAGAAGGGATATCTAACCCAACAAATGGTTCCTTTCATATGTTGTGCACAGGATTTTCTCAATCTGCTCCATAACCCAAAGATCCTCTACCTCTTCTTCATCACTTTCCAATCCCTTTCTATCAGCTATGGCTCTCTTCTTGTTATTCATCTTATATTGGTAGGGTACTCCACTGTGTGTCTTTCCACTTGTTGCCATTATCTTCTTTATATGGTCTTCTTCTATTATGATTGGGTCCATGGCCTCCTTCTTTTTTCCCTTATCCATCTCTTTCTCCATCTCTCAGCCTCATGTCAGTGCTTCCCCCCTTCCCCCATGCACGCAGGGAAGTTTAGTTGTCTGATTCAATGGTCATCACACCGTTGTTATACAATAAAATGTTGATTGAAGTATACAATGATTTGATATACCTAAATCTGGGTCCTTTTAGAAAATCATGCTCTGTTGGGTTGTAAGACTTCTCGGTATCTACTACAAACTCAGTGATAAACCCTGTAACAATATTGTCTAACCAGAAATCTATTGCGCACGTAAATTTGTTTTTAACTTGTTGTAACTGTGTGATCTCCACAGGATTCCACTCCAAGTGTCTGATTCAATTTGTTGGGTGGTTTTATTTTAATCTCATTAACCACTCCTACAACAAATGTGGGAAATCACAGAAAAATACCTCATGCAAGTCGCTAAACATGTATTTGTCCAAATATTTGCGTGGTGTTAACTTAGAGTTTCTATTATCCTTCTGCGCAAACTTGAGTTCTTTCGTTTTCAACCATATTTCGATCTCCGCCTTTGTTGGATTCCATGGCTTGAACATTCACTTCTATACCTTCATTCTCTATGTGTTTCTTCCACGAATCTCGTCCACTCAATCCTATGCAGTTTCAATCGGCGATGGAACCATTTGTTGGGTTAGATCTCCCTTCTATTTCTTCTTGGGCTGACCCGGGTTCAGATCTGAATAGGTTTCCAACAAAACCCTCTAAAACTATCGGCCCTCCTGGTAAACTAGAAGGCAACACTGCGCACAGTGCACACAACGTAGTCTAACCCGAGATAGCTCTATGGGTGACTTCAATGCCAAAGTGCTTGCAGTCTAGGAATGAGTGGGGATCTGGGGTTGTATTCTATATTCTTCATGCATTAATCTTGTTATTCATTCAAGTATTTCTAGGATTCATTCATCTTTAGGCTCATGCATGCATTCTAATACATCTAGTTAATCATTCATTCATAAGATAACCATTAACAGGTAGTAATCATTCAATAAACATCACATATAACACAGGTTTTACCATGGTTCACCCCCTCCTAGGCTACGTCCACAAAGATTTGGCTTCTCTGCTCTTTCATTTAGTCTACTGCAAAATTTGGTGTTGCATGCATTACATATTCAATCATACAATCCTAATGAGGTTAAGGAACCTTTGTGAGGTGAACTAGATCACACCAGGCTCCTCATCCTGTGATCTAACCCTAAAAATGTACCTTACTCGACTCTTCTACAACTCAACAAATTTCAACCACAATTATCAACAATCTTTTGTTATTTACTTAACTGAACAGACAGAACCAAACAACCCCCTTCCTAGACCTCCTAGGTTCTTATTTATACTATTTAACAAGCTTATAGTTGTTACCACCTTTGTCAAAAACCATAAACCTAATATGGTTAGGCTTGTGTTCCTCCTCACACGTGGCTTTTCCTCTTGCATGTTGATTTTCCTTCTTTTTCCGCATGTTGCTTTTGTGCCAGTTGTTGTGCGTGCTCCAAAATTAGGTCTTTCCTTTCAAAAATAGTTATTTCCTCAAAATAGGCATGCGCCCAACACCAATTGAGACCAAACCTTCACTTTCACAATTAACTTTGAATCTCACACTTAGGTTCCCCCATGGATCAAATCTGTTTCTGCACAAACTATAAGAAATCTCGCACGTTCCTTATAATCTATACATTCTCATGATGGAATTCAGGTGGTTTGGATGTCCGGAGGCTGAAGAAAATTCTGAATTCATCGTACTTGTTTGTGCCCACACAAATAGAGAGGATATTGGCATAGCTAAATTGTACTTCTATTGCAATATCCCACCTCGCTCATGCACATACTATACCTTGAATTTAAGAGAGTATGTCCTAGCTAGGATGATATGTGTGACAAAGGAGGCCCCTGCTACTTTGACACCTTGATTCTTGTGTGGGTGTGGCACCCATATGACATGCATTGAATTTGATTGAGCCTACATTGATTATGGTATAGGATGATGGGACAATATCCCATTAATCCAAATAAACCCTTTTGGAATTGTAATCGCCAGGTTGGCTTAAGAGTTTTCCAACCGGTTATTTTCCCTCATTACATGTCGAAAGGACACCTAAGGGATGCCATCTAACATATGCCTTTTTTTTTTATTGTATTGAAAATTTGAGAGACTTTTAGTAGAGTTCCTTTGATCATGTTGAAAACGGTGTTCATAGAATCACCAATGATGATGATGTGTTGGATCTGGTTCTCTCTTGCTAATTGTAGTGAAACCCAAACTCCAAGTGAAGCTTATTTCAATATCCCCCCTAGGGTCATGAATGACCCCTCCTAGAGATCATCCCTCACCTTTTTGACAACAACTTATGGACAGTTTCCCAAAGGGTGGGTGTATGTAATTCCCTATTTTGACTTAGGCAACTAAAATTACTTTTGGCCTAATCCTATTTTCATTTTCTTATTATCTATGGAACACTATTAACTTTGGAAATTTGAATTTTGGACATGTGGACCTATGTGTATGTAAATATTACGAATGTTAGTCATTACGTGATTAATTATGGATGTTATGCGACCTACTTCTAGCATGCAAATTTGAATTGAAAGATGTTGGTGTGTGGATACCCAGTTAATGATATGTTTAAAAGTAATTACGTGTTAATAAGTGTATGGATATGCATGAGTTTGTGTTATAAACTAACATGTAGATTTAATGGGATATCTAATATCCAAAGAAGGATGACAATAAGTGGTCAATATCGTGGACATCAACCGAGAAACAATATAATATGCATCATTTGTATGTTAAATTATATTGGTTCAATTGCATTTCTATGATATGTGGGAAAGTGCAGGTTTTTCAGGTGCCATGACTGCCTAAATTGAATATTCGATGATAAAGTTCCTAGAGCACAGTGCCATTGTATGATCCATGATAGGGTGTTGACCCTAGTTTTATTAGGAGGGGTGGAGGCACTTCCCACCATGTATCCTCTAAAACCTAGAGTCGTGGGAGGAAGGCATCAGGTCACAGTCCCCTAAATGTGTGATGAGGACTACCAGTTGCATGCTCGGGAAGTGTTACAAGGAAAATCTCTTTGTGGCTAGGGTGAACCACAACAGACATGGGTGACTGTAGAAATCAACTCAATTCCAACATATGTTATATAAACTAATGTGAAAAGGAGGTAAGAAAGAGGCATACCTCGTCCAAATGTTTGATGATGTCCATCGTTGAGCACTTCGACCCAAAACTTTATACCCGCAACAAGTTCTCAACAAACATGCCCGTGGATCATAATACATATATTTTCAATATATCAATTGGAAGGGAAAGGAGTATTTCTATTAATAAATGATCAACAGAAGTGAAAACATTACAGGCTTTTGTATCAGCATGGTTCGGAACCAAGAAACCAAGTTCCTTCACACTGGGCCTCCACCACTTCAATCCTCCACAAAAGGAAAGATCATATAAGGGAGACAAAGAGGTTCTCCATCAATAAGGGAAGAGCTTGGGAGTTGAACATTGTGTTCAGACTTAAAGGACAAAGGGATGCAGACTCAATAATGAAGTAATAATTTCTCCAAAGTAACTTTGCTCTCAAAGTTGAATTCTCTCCCCTTTTCCATAGCTCGGAATTTGCTTCTTTATAGCCTTCAAAATGCAACTGAAGGGTCGATTCAGAATGTTTCCAATATGTGGAAGGCCAAGGATCAGAGATATTATGTCGTGACATGGAAACCCGACATTTATTTTTTATTTTATGGCACAAATACCGATGTACGCGGGTTGTAGTGGAGCAGCCAGTGTATACGCATGTTGTATAACTTGCAAGGTGCGTACAAGTGGAAAAATATTTATTTTTGTCTATGGATTAATTAATCAGGGAAAGTAAGTCTGCATAGGGAAATGGAGTAAGTCCCTCTCTTCAAGATTGCATAGGGTGAGGCAAATCTTGTTCTAACAGATGCCCCCTAATGTGTGAGGTCAGAGGAGTATCTATGATGGTAGAAATACATTATAAATAACCCAGAAGTGGAGTGGTAGAGAACCAGCTGGACAAACTCAATTTCTCATTACATTCTGTACTGACTTTGCATACATGGTTGCCAAGAATACAATGCAGATCCATGTGAAAAATATACCAAACAAGTGTCTGTGGCCATAAAATAGGAAAATATAAATGCGGTTACATGCCATAGTTACCATAGTCACGAACAAGGCCCAGTAAAATCAGTCTCAAAACCAATCTGAATATATCTGTATACCAAGGAGTACAATATGATCTCCCATGATCATTGAAGTCATATAGGTATTGGTCCAATGAAAAGGAAGCAACAACTTAGGAAAGTTGCAGCCACATAATGATGTCTTCAAGTCTTCTATACAATTCACCAAAGGTGCAAGTCTACATCATGTGAATAAAGGAGTTGAGGTTGAACATAATGAGACATCGCTTGATTACCGATCATTGATGTGTATCGTTAACAAACATTTGATTAGATTTCATTGAGGTATACCATTAATAACATGAGACAACTTATAGATATTGAAATTAGGTATCAAGGCACTTAGTACATTCTTACAAGCGTGACACAGAGTAGTCTGCAACAACACCTAAAGAATCCATTGTTCACGAGACATTGATGTATTCCCTAACCTGCCGATGGCTTGCAGAGCCCACTAATGACTCCAAACCCCTCAAGGTACTTATAAGATTCCCCAGATCTCATTTCCATGATAGATGGGCTGAAGTTGATGGAAAGAGACCAGTTGAAAGGAGAGAATTAAGGCATCTCTCATCACAAGACGCAGGTACAGCATGAGTCACATCAGAAGGAATCGAATCAAGAACAAGTTCATGAACTAACAACCTTGTGCGTCTTTCGCGTGTGACAAGTGAAAGTGGTACACAAAAAAGACCCTCCTAATAGCAACCAATGATGAAAATTGTCGACAAAGACGAGGAAACCACCAATAATGCTAGTGAAATTAAGACATTGCATGAAACCCAATGTGTGAATATATCTCTGTCGTCGAACACAAGGAAAACCACTCCGGCCAATCCACTCAATGATGAAAGGTCAATTGCTGGGTCCTAAAGGTTACCTACCAATGATGAAAGTAGGACCGTGGTGCATGATAGGAATAAGCATCATGTGATTCTTTAGACAAATTGAGTGGTATGGTCGATATGAAAAGTCAAGAGTTCCGAGGATGGGTCACAAAGTTGATACACTTCCTTGAACAAGAGAAGGAGATATGTATGAGAACTCTGGCAACATAGAACTAAAGATAAAACCATGAGGATGCGAAGGCATCAATGAAGTTCTCTATAGGGACTGGAAGAGTAAATGTTTTGAGAAGGCTCAGAACGAAGTTCCGAATGTCTCACTTTGGGACATCATCACTGTATGCAGACTTATGATGACCGTGAGTAGCTAGGATGGAGGTTATAGCTAGCACAGTGGGGTCGAGAGGCGCTAGGGGTCCAGCTTGAATCCTCTATCATCATATTCCATCATTACAAGCCATTCCGTTATCAAGCCAGTATTTGGTTTCGCTCCATTCCGACGATTTCCATGATTTTGACTATTTTGAGTTTCAAGTTAATTAAAATCAATCAAGAGGGCATTTTGGGCATTACTTTGGAGGAACCTCTCAAAGGTAATAGCTCATTGAATCGAGAGTGAGAAACACTACAGATGGATGGCTAGAGGACTTTCAAAGGGCCACATGAAGCCAAGGAGAGATAAGGAGATTTTCGAGGTAAAAGGTTAATTAATTTAATTAAAGGATTTAAATTAATTAATTAAACATTAATAAAATGAAAGTCACTGAGGAGGGACAAGGTGAGCCAAAAAAGTATAAAAAGGAAGGCAAGGGCCCTACTCATATTCATGTATGATCTTATTTTGATTTATGGTTTCTAGCTAGTGAGCCCAATATTAGGTTTTGAGGCTCTTGACATAACAAACCCTAGAGGACGACCGGCAGAAAGATTCCACCTATCTTGTCCCAAGCTCGGTCTCGATGCACATTCCACACCACTCTAGTTCCAAATCTACTACCATGAGGATCTTCATCGGGCTTCATTTGCAGATAGAGAGAGGGCGCACTACTTGAGGGATTCCTACAAGAGGGGTGCACCATCTCTTTGAGAGAGATTCGCTAGGTGAGATTAAGGTGGCCGCTTGAGGATTCTATCACTTGGTTTTCATTACAGGGCCTTGCACATCAGGTTCAGTTCTTCGAGACAGCTTTTATGGCTCGATTATTTCTGAGCAAGCATGAATTGAAGAGAAGGAGGGCATTTTGAGATCCAAATCTAGTCCGCTTGGAGGGGTTACACTTCCAACATGACCCCAGACCTTTACCTAGTGACTGCAAAGGTCCCCGACTATATCAGAGAGTCATAGCATTTGAGGCCTCCTGCCAGGCCAAATTATCTGTGTATTCTCACCATCCAGCTGGGGCACACCATCTGGGGATTTCATTCATCGAGATTGAGAGGGAATTTGAGATTCCCACACCGGTTGTTCTTAGTATCATCAAATCCATCACTTCCAACATGCCATATTTATTAGGGTGATTGAAACTTCTCGCGCCAGGCCAAATTATTTAGGGTTTCAGTGATCCAGTGGTGCACCCCATTCAATGGGAAATTAAGATCACAGAGATTGAGAGGGATCTTGAGATTTGGTCAATTGGTTGTCCTTACCATCAACACCATCTATCAATTGGCATATTTATAAGAGTGATTGGACACTTTTGGCAACAACCCGAGTTATTGAGGGTTTCAACATTCCATTGTTGCACTTTATATATTTGCATTCAAACTGGTATTGATCTTCATTTTCATTCGTGACTTTTGAGGCATCTTTGTATTAGCAGGAGCATTTTAGCAGCTTCCATTCTATTGTTCATCTTCTTGGCCATCTCACATATTCCGTGACTATGATCTTCATTGTAGCAGTTTCCTCTATTTTATGAATAAAGAAGAATTGAGATGTTTTGGCTCTCTGCCTATCTTATTGCATATATTGAGGTATGTTCCATGGTTATCTCTTTCAAGTTTTGGTCGACACACACATATAAACACATCTAAGGTAGATCAACAAAGTGTTTCACAAAATACCACAATTTAAAAGTTTTAAAAGACAATTGTTGATGATCCCTTTGCATAATGGTTTTCAGATCATTATTACAGTGGTATCAGAGTTTAGACTCCTGCCAGCCTGAGGTATATTCCATAAGGGAAGATGGGTTCTACAGATTTTTGTGGAATAGATTTGAGTTGTGAAGAAGAATATCATGCACTTTGTGAGACTTGGGCCTCTAATAACGCCCAAAAGTTTATATCCATGAAAACCCCTGATGTAAGATGATAAAGTGGACATATTGGACCATCATAGCAGAGGGAGGCAGAGCCCGAGCAACTAGATGGAAGGAAGCACACAGAAACCCCACACCCATTAGGAGCACGGAGTTTTGCTATAGTTGCAAGGTGCCTTGGGAACCGTGATCATAGGTGTAGGGTAAGGGTAAGAAGCATATCATCGAGGTACACTATGATAGTGATGATGAGGATTCAGAGAAGTCTGATGATGATAGTGACTCTGCACGAAGTCTAGTGATAGTGACTCTACCGTGAGGGGATAGCTTACGATGACTCTTGCACAGGGCTATGGATGCTTGCACGCTTTGAGGAGGAGGATGACCTTTGTATAGTGGATATGTACCGGATGGACAGGACGATAGCATCAAAGGTCTCAGAAGGCATGTCACATACCCTTGATGACCTTACACCTCAGGAGAGTGTTGACACTAGTGAGGAGTCACATGGGTTATCACCTAGAGATGATGAGCTTCCTATGGGGCCGTGACACATCTCATTACATGTTCGCATTACACCCATGATAGCCATGTCACATGAGGAGATCGGTGGCACGACAGGTATGATGGATGAGCTTTAAGGTGAGGGATGCACACCATGGACGTGTAGACCCACAGATCCAGGAGGGAGGGTACAGATGTAATCGCCAGCCTGGACCTCACACATATGGGGTCAAATGTAGGAGATGGAGTCAAGCGTATTGGAGACTCCATTGGTTGAGTCTCCAATAGTTGTGACTCAATCTCCTTAGGTTGATGGAGCACTTACTTCCGTGATCGGTCTGCATTGATGAGGACACACTTTTTAGCACCGATGACCATAGCACGGTCCGGATACATCCTATGGGATCCGTGCGTAAGATAGTAGCAGTTGAGTGCACAGGAGGATACAACCGCTCATGCCATGCAGTGTGAGTCGTGGGGAGATGGCATCTAGTGATGATGCGCAGCATATAGGAGTACCCACAAAGCATCTAGACAAGGGATGGCCAAAGACGCCATCTTACGCAGAGGGTGTTTTGGGGGATTATAGAGTTGGCACTAGAAGGACCGACTACCGCCAGCTTGTTGATAGACATGGATTATCTAATGAGGGTTGGTGAGATGTACCATGAGACTTTGAGGGAGAAGGAGTTAGAGATGGACCAACTTAGTCAGAAATTGGAGAGCACTCGGGGATTTGAGGTGCTGTTTAATCACTCTTCAAGAATCGTGTAGTCTAGGACATATGAGTTCTCGAGAGATCCATCAAAGATCCACTTCATCCGTCTTAGTGGACACCGTGATGTATCACTGACACATTTGACTGAGGATGTTGATGATCTAGAAGAGGGGCACCGCTTGATGGGGACACTTCCATTTGTGTCTTGGGGAGTGGTTGATCTCCATATAGAGGATTGATCCAAACAGCATCGCCTGTGATCCGCGGATGCAGCATGAGTTTGCTGGAGATGACAGGAGTATGCCGGAAAATACAGTGATGAGGGATAGCTCACAGAGACATGTTGAGATGTATGGTGAGATTCGAGGGGTGTACCACCGCGTGAGGAGACACACTTGGGAGCATGCAAAAGCTACCTTTGCAGCAACATATGATTTTGAGACCTCACCTTTACAATTTTAGCAGTTTGTCCGGTGAGGAGAGATGGAGAGTGGTTTACCAAAAGTTGGAGGAGTTGCTTCTGATTGTACTCGATGATTGGGGTTTAGTGATGACTACAAAGCGAAGAAGCTATCATGGATATCGATGGATGATATTCTAGTCTAATCCTTGGGATTGACCAAAGCATGTGATGCTATCGGCCCTACGCCCAGCCGCAGATGTTTCTATTAGCCCGTCCTCACACTTTTATCACGCATAAACAAACATGAGCAGGGATAGGTTGTGGTTGAGGGCATGGAGGGTGAGTAGGTCGAGACTTCATGATAGGAGTACTTTACCGCATACAATAGGTCATAGGTGGACCATGTTAGCGATAGCTGAGACTGGCGGTGATGGTGAGCATCATAGACCGTGACGCACAAATGAGCTAATGCAGGGCTTCGGATGCTGATTAGCTCACACAGGAGCAGGTAGAGGGGATTGGAAGTGATAAACTTCAAATTTTGCCATGGGACCCAGGAGTTTGTTTTGTTAGCACGAGGTTCATGTTGACCTGTGTTAAATTGTAGAGCCACACACTCCACCTCGGTTTGGTTGGGAGTGGGTCCGGCAGTACTTGTCCCATTGGGCGCAGAACCTTCCTTCACGCGGATCAACAAGGATAGGGCATGGAGATGTTTTGATGGGCACTTCTTCTATAGAGATGCCTTTATAGATACAATTTCTAGAAAGAAGGGCCAATGATCATAGGTATTTATTCTTAAGGATCCAAGAGAGGAGGATCCAATATATATATGCGAGGGGCAGACAGTCATGGTCAGATCAATGTAGTGTCAGCATGAGGATCTTCGATAGAGGTTACCATGGGACCCAATTGCAGTATTGAGCAGTTCATTGACCGACAGGGAGAGTGGACCATTGCAAGTGAAAGTTATTCTAACTTTCCAACATCTTCGCTCAGAGGAGCTGATCGCCAGGGTGCCTCACTCTGAGGTCTCGGTGATCACCTTGGTCAACACGCGATGTGCGCTGATGGAGGCCGCGGTGGATCTTGGTAGAGATTTGGAGGATGACTCACCAGATGAGGCCATGTGTCATATGCGAGGTTCATTGTGGTTGATATCTTTCGACTATGCTTCGCAGAGTATTGCAGCTCACTTTTTGATATGGGATCTAGGGGGTGGATTGCACTATTGTTCATCTTTCGAGAGGTTCTACTATGTATCCCACAAGTGGACATGGGATCCCGGCATTTTAGTTGAGTGGATTTGGCTATTGCTTGAGACAAGAAATTTTCTAGCAGGAGGACCTAATGTCCCCATTCTTTGGGACATCATTACATTACATATGTTTATGATGACCAGAGTAGCCGATGGAGGTTATAGCGAGTACAAAAAGTATTGAGAGGCGCTAGGGTCCAGCTTGCATTTTTTATCATATTCCATCATTATGAGCCATTCAAGACAAGTTATTTTGGTTTCTCATTCCATTCAATGCATTTCCATGATTTTGACTATTTGAGCTATAAGTTAATTAAAATCAATCGAAGAGGGCATTTTGGGCATTACTTGAGGAACCCTCTCTGTAATAGCTCATTAACGGAGGAGCAACACTACAGGATGTATTTGGCTAGAGTGACTTTCAGTGGCCGTGGAAGCCACAAGGAGAGATAAGGAGATTTTCAGAGAAAAGGTTAATTAATTAATTAAAGGATTTAATTAATTAATTAAATATTAATAAAATGAAAAGTCACTTCTTTGGAGGGACAAGGTGAGATAAAAAGTATAAAAGGAAGGTGTAACACCTCGCTTCCAAATTTGTAATTAATCCTAATAGAATTACCATGCTAAAGCATGATGAAACCGTGAATGAATGATGTGAGTGGACCTTATGAAGAAGGTCGATGAATGTAAATAACATTATGAATTTATATTACTTAACCCACGAGAGGGGATGTGCAGAAAAGAGACTATGATGGTGGTGGAAGGCTCCTAAAAAGGTGGCTAACTTCCACCGAGAATTAACACCGCATTTGGACTCCACCGCCCTGGAGAACCGTGCTTACTACCGGCCTCCCCGGAAAATTAATGGCTCGCAGACTGGTATGTGGATGTCTTGATGAGGGATGGATGGTGAACCGCCCATCCATAAAGCCATCAATCCTGACCAGCGCGAGGGAAATCACACCAAAAACAACCTCGCAAGAGGATAAGAAATGAGGGAGAAGCGATTGGGGCAAACACGAGGGGAGAAGGAGAACTCTAGAAATATGCAGAATGAGTGATAGCAGAGAGGGAGGATTGCAACCTCGCTCGGCAATCGGGCGCATTTGAGAGACGCAGGTCTCGTGACATCATGGTCTCAAATGGGTGTATTAGTGGTAACCAAAGAGGGATTCCCTCTACCACTATTGCGGAAACGAAAGCACCCCTCTCAAATAGCTGTTCCATTGTAGTTATTTCTGATAAGCATTTTGCTTATGTTGCATCTTGAAATTTATATGTTGTCATATATGTTCATAGACTTGTGGGAATTGTACATGTTCTAAGAATGTCCGTGCAGAAATTGATAATGAGGAGTGGATATTGGCTCATAGAATTGTGAAATTATAAATGACCCCCGCATAAGAATGTTCGCGTAAAGCTTGATATAAATGAATTGATATATATGTTTAAAACCGGGGAAACCGTTCTCGACTCACTTGATTAATGTATCTAACCATGTCCAACCGCTTCCTGAAAGTCGCCTCCCTTTACCGCTTCCTCGAATGCCCTGTGATCTCTCCACGAAAGATTTCCTGTTTGGAAAGGTTCGCTAAGAACCCGTAACGCGGGTTCAACGCTAGGTCTTTATTAATCCCGCAGACTCCAGGAGGAACCATTCTATTAATGTTCCAAGATAGTAGTGTTGTGAGGGGAAATAAGTCGACGGAGATCTCTTCGGGTGAACCATAGTCATTCACCACCATTATATTGACGAAAGTAACGCAGACGCTACATACCTTGCCCTCTCTCATCGCGGAGCAACGGTGTGAAATTGATCAGAACTGTCCCGCTAACTGACCGCTAGATCCTACCACACACCACGCCCATCGATCCCGGAGAGTCGCTACAGGTTGCCGCAGGTAGGCTGAGGAAGCGCGACGGTTTACTAGATCTCGAGTAGAACTCGCGTAAACCTTTGATCGGGAAGAGTTGCAACCTGAAGCTAAACTCTGTGCAGGAAGAGTCCCAGTCGCTGATCCTCGCTAGACACGCGGTTTGTTCGAGGCACGGATTTCACTCATTGGAGATTTTAGTAGTGTAGAACCGCTAATAATGAATACATACGCCATTTCCTACCGACCGGACTGGCCCATTGGCGCGCGGACGAGTGTCGAGATCCCGAGGGGACGGATATTTGCCATCTGGAACGGCATTCCCGTACCGCGTTTGGAAATCCGCGAAAACTCCCCGACAATATCTCGAGCTCGGCCCAACAAGTAGGGACATCGCGGCGGCAGGGATCCCGGTGAGTCTGGAAGTTCGCATATCCGGAATTTCAAGGACATGATCCCTTGTAATACGAAACCACGATGCATGAGTTTCTGACACCATCATAGGCCGCTGATCCAAGGACACGTGGCAAGAGATCCCCAAGAGTCGGGAATCGGGAATCCGAGCATCCGGTATAAGAGAACAGGATCTCAAGTCCGGGAACTAGTGGAGAAAATCTAAGCCGTCCGTTGGTAAGGACAGGTGTCATGGGATCGTCCGTCTCTGAGATCCTGGGTACCGTGACGGCCACTCAAGTCTCTAAACAACGATAAGATCCGGACCGGCCATCGGAAGGACAGGTGTTAGAAAATCAAGTGCCATCGGCGTTTTGCACATCGGGAAATCTACCCCCAGGACAAGAGACACTGACGATAAGTCGCTAAACTCGAGGAAAGGATATCAACCGGGTTGATCTTGGTGGTGGACGCTGGCGTGAGATCCGGGCGGCCCGCAGATTTGGAACATCGGTTTCCAAAGGCAAGAAACTCTTATTGCTGTGAATCACGGTCCTACGATTTCCGACGCTGATCATCATAACCGGGCTAACCTCGAGGGACGTGTGTCCAAGGATCCCGAAGAGATCAGGGTTCGGCTGCCGGGATTCTCTATGACAAGAAACTCACGACAGAGGAGTCACAATCCCAAAACGCATTCCGGTCTCACAAATATAGCACCCAAGGAGGATCAGTCACCCATGCTATCATAGGGAGGGGAATCTCATAGGCCTATAACAAGTGGACGTGTGTCTAAGACCAAGCTTATCGCTGAAATAACGCTAAGTGGCACGGGATTGAGGATTCTGGATTTGTGAAGGTTTGTGCAGATCGTGCGAACATCATAAACCCCTCAAACCGCATGGTAGCTATAGAGTCACGGGACATATGGTAGCAGTCCCATGGACCTGTGAACCGAACCAAGAGAGCTAACATGAGGGAGCCGCTGGCCGGAATTTATGATCACAGTCTTGGGGGTGAATGTATTTTGACACTAGAAACCCCAAATCCCAACATTGAACCAGGGATCGCATTCGCAAATGCAGGTTTCTGGAAGTTTCTCATTTATGGGAGATTAACCCCGGAATTTTTAAATTACGATAGTGGGTGTTACAGAAGGCAATGGCCTCTACTCATATTCATGTATGATCTTATTTGATTTATGGCTTCTAGCTACTGAGCCCATTTATTAAGGAGGTATCTTTGAGGGTTTTGACATAACAAACCCTAGAGAACCATTCAGTGGTGAAAGATTCCAACTCATCTTGTCCCAAGCTTGGTCTCTGAGATGCAATACTTCCACACCATTCTAGTTCCAAATCTACCCAGTGGCAGGAGGATTCTACACGGGCCATGTGCAGATAGAGAGAGGGCTTAATCTGTATTGAGGGATTCCAGCAAGAGGGGTGCACCCTCTTTGGAGAGATATTTGTTGTAGGAGATCAAGTGTGGCCTGGATCTCATCACTGGGTTTTCACAGGGCTCCTGGACACGGGGATCTAGTGCTTTTTGAGACATCTTTATGGCTCGGATTATTTCTTTAGCAGTGGGGGGAATTGAAGAGGAGGGCATTTTTGAGATCCGAATCTAGTCCATTTGGAGGGGTCACACTTGAAATCCTAATCTCAGACTTTTACCTAGTGACTTGCAAAAGGTCCGATTCATATTTCCTGAGAGGCCTGCACATTTGGAGGCCCTTCAACAGGACCTAATTATCTAGGGTTTCACCATCCAAGGCACACCATCTGCTGGGGATTTCAGATCTATGGAGATCGAGAGGGATCTTGGAGATTCTACCACACGGTTGTTCTTACCATCAACTGACCATCGGCCGCTGAGTATTTATTGGGGGGATTGGACACTTTTGGAAGCAGTAACAAATTATCTAGGGTTTCTACTATCCAAGGCAACTATCTGCTAGATTTTAGATCCACAGAGATTGAGAGGGATCTGAGATCCTACTAACTGGTTGTTCTTACCCAATCAGATCGCATTATTAGTTGGCATATTTTATTAGGGCGATTGACACTTCTAGCGCCATTGTGGTTGAGTTATCGAGGGTTTCAACCTTCTATTAGAGTGTGGCATTTTGAGTTAGAGAGTTTGGCATTCAGATCCGCTTGTATCGGGAGCTTCATTTCATTCACCTTTGGAGTTCCATCTTTGTAATAGTGGGGAGCATTTTGTAGCAAAATTTCCATCTATCGCTCATCTTCGGCCATCCTGTCAAGCATTCCGTGACGACATCTCATTGTAGCATTTTATTTTATGAATAAAGAAGAATTGAGATGTTTTGGTCATTTCATCTTATTGCATATGGTTGAGGTATGTTCCATGGTTATCTCTTTGTTATTTCATTTCCATACACATATAAACACATCTAAAAGGTAGATCAACAAAGTGTTTGATCAAATACCTCACTCTTAAAAGTTTTAAAAAGACACTAAAACAAGATGACCTTGCATAATGGTTTGGGATCATTATAGTTCAAATTTCTAAGGTCATGCTAATCCCAAAATTATGAGGAATGAACAAAAATAACTTTGTGCTCGTCTAAAGGCAACACTCAGCCAAATATAATATAAGATTCCCTTCTCACTGCCTTTTTGGTTTTTCATAACCAAATCTAATGTTATGATGATGTGAGGAGGAAACGAGTGTCACAAGTAAGAAAATCTAGTTCCAAATAAAGGGAACATACCTATGCTCAAAGCAGGGAAATGCATGTGGGATATGGAAACTCAAGGTGATGTTCCCTCCATAATATTATGGTGGTCACAGAGGTATTTACCTCCACGCGGTGAACCTAACGAGAATAGGGAAGACTCTGGAAAGTAAGAGTAAACCCTAATGAGTTGGCAAATAACCCTAGAAGTCTTGTCGTACCAAGAATATAATTTATATTAGGTTAGCCTCCAAGAGAAGAAGCTCACCAAAAATAATAATAATATACCCAACATACACATATCCGTATAGAGAAGCCCCAACAATTCTGGCAGAACCAATATAAATACGTGGCACCAGTTCTCATTTTGACATATCTCGCACTGTAGCCCTGGTTTGCGTGCACCCAGCTCCCATTTGGTGCGACATGTGAGGGCTATGTAACAGCAAAGCAGCTAGCCTAGTTTTAGTATGAGCTTCGACCATCTCATTAGGGTTTAGGACTATCGATCGCCTATTGTTGGTGCGCTTATCCTTGAGGAAGATGTGCTACACCTCGCTTGGCTATCTATTTCACGGTTTGCTTCCCGAGTAATTCTCATCCAAGGTTAAGGTGCTCTGAGGGTGGCTTCGCCCTATGGTTGCGACTAGGGTATCGGCCTATTGGTAAAATGAGCACACAATCTCTATATTCTAACAAGTTATGCGCCCACAACTCTGCTATCTACCAAACACCGGAAGGGAAACATAGCCGCCAGGGATATTGAGCTCACGAGGAATTGTCAGCTAGGTTACCAGCGTATAACTCCCAAGACACCGCCACTAGGTTACCAGGTGTAGTTGCAAAAACCCTTATCCTCTCGTTGAGACACCTTAGTGAACAGATTGACCTAATCTCCGGATAGGTCAAGGTGTCTCATCCTAGCTAAGATTCTCGATACTCTCGCCAGCCAAGACGTGAATTCTTTGGATTTCTCGTCAAAATCTAGGGTTTGACCAAGTCAAGCAAGCCATGATTAACTCAATAAAGTCTGAGAACAAGTTAGATTGGAGCATATAACTGTAGAGTGGAAGACAAGGATCAACCTCCATCTCTTGCTAAGAATAAAGTGTTGGATATCATGAAAGGGAAAGATCATGAAGCCGAGTTTGAAGAAGGAAAGAGAAGGAACCGCAAAACGCTATAGCCTATGGAGAAGTTCAAAGATATCGACATCAATTCTATGAGTATCATAGTGGATTCCATAAAAGACCACTTGATACCCTACATTCCCATCTTGACTCATCAAAGAAGATGCATGATGCCCTAACAAATCTCTTCTTCTCAAATAAACATTGGTCAAGCTATGAGTCCTAAGACGAGTCTAACATGAAAATGATTGATGATGACAAGATAACATCATACTTTGTAAGGATCTCCCGCTAAGAGATCAACTAAGCTATCAAGAGATCACTTCAGAAGGAATTGGTGAACATAGTACTCAATGGTCTTCCCAATACATGGGATGCATTTTCAGCATGAACACAAGGAAGGATTGTTCACATTTGAAGAACTTTGGACTTGTTGTGCTCAAGAAGAATCAAGGATCAATGCAAAAGAGAAACCCCAAAAGAAGTAATGATGATCAAGACTTCACAAAGAAGATTCAAGAACTTCAAGAACAAAGGAATTTCGCTCAAGGAGGAAGCCAAATCAAGAGAAATACATTTCGTAAGTACAATGCTCTCGAATCGCCGCGCATGGTCACTACAAGAATCATTGTCCCGAAAGCTAAAGAGAGAAGGGAAGGAGAAACATGAAGCATCACCTGGAGAAAAAGGAACCTACAAAGAAGATTACAGATGGAAGAGACTTCTTCTTCTAAAAGGTAACAACACTCTTCTTATTTTCAGACATATCTTGTTTGCATCGCTCTCTATTATTATCTTGTATATATATCTCTTGGAAGATAATATGTTCAAGAAGAACTATACCCATGGAAGAACAAACAAGATGAAAATGGATATCATTAGATAATACACATGAAAGGATGAAATACAAATCATGGTGAAGTTATTAAGTCGAACGTTCCAACGCAAGAGACTTAGAAGAAGCAAAGACGTGAAGAAGTCACCAATCGAGAGGAAATTGGAAAAAGACTTATGATGTTTCGTAGAAAACAACAAGACGAAAGCGCGGGACTCGCTTAGACAAGAGAGCCAATTATATATCATGTAAGACAACAAGGATGTAGATGGAAGCATGGACTCCGTCGCATCTGAGGGAGCTAATTATATGCACTTATATTAGATGAAGCAAGGAGTGGGAGGGAGCTAATCCTATGATCCAATGAAGATGATGAAATATATATATCCATTGGTAGTAGCCATGAAAGATGCATCGTTGTTCGCCTAACCACGTAAGAAGACTTCTTCAAGAGAAGCCTTAAAGTATTCTTTAGTTGTCCATCCGTATCTATGATCCCAAGGATGTAAGGAAGAAGTGGAATTTCAGTAATAACCTATAAGAAACCTTATGACCCAAGAGCTAAATAAAAACATGAAGAAGAACATGAGGATTCCAAGAAGGTAAGAGAAACCGTATCAAATCCTCGGCCATTGTATCAAGAATCACAAGATTGTCAACTCACCAAAAGCAATCAAGGTAAGAACCGAAATGTAATGAAGAACAATGGGGCTGGAAGACTCATAAATAAAAGCATTACAGGATCCATAACTAGAGGTTCTCCCATGTGGAGGGAGAATACTATGATGAAAACCTTGTTCCAATAACCAGACATACACCTATTACGAGTCATTGTATCATCCTAATGATCCATGAGTCTAAATTCTACATCAGATGAATGAAAGAATGTTCTCCAAGAGAAACTGAATAAAGAGCATATGAAGAGCAATCTCAAGACCTCAGGCATACCCTAAAGAGACTCTTGTACCTGGTGATAGAAGAACATAACTTGTGGAGAACCTCTAGCGCAATGCCAGGTTACAGAAGATTTCCATAACATCAAGATGACTACTCAAGAAATCAGATCTCATGATGACGTAAGAAGCGCCACATGGATATGTTCCAGCTTCCAACTATGATATACTCTATCGCTCAGATTCACATGAAGCCTTCACAAAGGTTCTAGGACTAAAGTACATTTGAAATCAAGCATTACATTATCCATGATGAAGTCCGAAGGAGAAAATGATTACATGAGCAGATAAACAGACATTTCCAAAGATTCTATCCGATGAAAGAGTTTGCATACTCAAGTTGGAGCTCATGGAAACAACTTCATTGTTATTGGAAAAGGAAGAAATGAATCTCCAGTTAGGAGGGAGCACTAAAAACATTATCACATTATTCATTTTCAAGATTGAAAAATAGTCCATCTTGACGAATGCTTTCATGTTCTAAAGTGGATTGAGATTTCGGACTAACGTCACTTCCCATCATGGTTAACATCTAAGTAGTCCTGATTGTTGATGTATCATAGACGCTCGACTCCCACTGTTAACATGGGAGTGGTCTAGGGCAATCTCTTGAGGGTTACCAAGAAGATCTGCCCGTCACCTAATAATCCACTTCTCATTGTGGTTAGCATGAGGAATGGTATGTTTTGAGGTTGATGCATGATAGTCTTTTCCTCGTGTGGTTAATAGAGTGAAATGCTCCGAAACACACCTTAGGGTTTATACATTCTTTCCGGGTGGCACTTTGATTAGTGTAGGAGGAATGGACCGAGGTAGGGAATGGTCCAAAGCTCACCAACGTGACGACATTCCTTGTGGTTTATACATTCTCTCCGTATGCACTTTGATTGCCAGAGAATGGCCCGTAGGAATGGTCTGTGACTCAAGATCTCAGGGTTATACATCTCTCCGTGGTGCACTTCGATTAGGAAGAATGGGTTCGTGGTGGGGAATGTTCCAGGTTCATAAGACAGGACATTTATTCTTCCTCGTTTGAGAAGAATAGTCCAGATATCTCTATTATTCTTCTAAGGAAGATATTCTCGTGATCTCATAGATGTGGGTGAAAGATCGGGTCTATATAATTCAATTTATATCATAACATTTTTTCCTCGCGGCAAGCTGCTGCGAGATGTTTGACATGAAGACAATAGAGATATGATATTGTTGTGGATATGTTCCACTGTTTGCGAGGCAAATATTCTTTCAGAAAGTTCACGTGATGAGTGAAAGATTGGCCCGTGATGATTCATTTTATATCATAACATTGTTTCTATGCGTTGCTATCGAAGGCTTGCTATGAAGACTATATGGCAAGATGAAGACTCATTTGTGGTGGATATGTTCCATCGTCACCGTGACTATATAATTGTTGATCGCACTGTGTTAATTTATGTGGTAGTGAACCACTAGATCGTAGTTATGTACTACCATCGATAGACACGGCTAGTTCTATTTTTGTTCTAACTACCTTGAAGACCATCAACAATTTATTGAAAATAATCACCATCCGCATTAAATGTAGATGAATGAGATTTTCCGCATCGAAATTGGTTCAGAAAGCATTTACTTAGATTATAAGAGTGTCTCTTCTATCACTCTATGTTGTGAGTGACTTATCCAAAATCAAGTCTGATTACCGCATGAAGTATGGTTTCGGTAGATGATGACATTGATGGTGATGATGGTTGTCATGATCTAGTCATGAGATAGTCTAGGACGACTATATTGATGCTACCGTAACCAGATGTTTTTTGCTCAAGGCCATTACCTGCATTACCTCCCTAGCTAGGAGGGAGTGTTAATATTATAGAAGTTGCAGGAGGTATTTACCCACGCAGAACTCGACGAGAATAGAAGACTCCATAAAGCAAGAGTAAACCCTAATGAGTTGGTTAATAATCCCGAAGTCTCTGTCGACTCAAGAATATAATTTATATTAGGTTATTAGCCCAAGAGAAGAAGTTGTCAAATAATAATAATATATCAATGCATATCTAGAAGGAGAAGTCGGCCCCAAAGAATCAAGCAATCCAAAGATACCGTGGTACTAGTTCTCCATTTCGCATATCTCGAATTCGTAATTCCTACTTTGCGCCATTACGTGGAGGGAGGGTTGCGCGAAACAGCCTATTTTTCAAGATGAGCTTGGACTATCTCGGCTAGGGTTTGGACTATCCGATTAGCTATTGTTGGTGCACTATCCTCGAGGAAAGGTGCACTACCCTTGTTTGGCTCCACTCTGGGGTTTGCTTCCTGAGTAATTCTCAGTAAAGGTTAAGGTACTCGGAGGGCGGCTTTTACCTCATGGTTGGGTGGTGAGGGTATCGTTAATGGTAAAAACAAGCACACAATTTTCATATTCTAACACCCTCCTAGGTATAGGGTGTCAAATCAGGAAGGATATAAACAAGGCTCGCTATTGAGGATGAAAATTGTTGAGGAAACCAGCTATAACGCAAAGAGAGAATTGGCTATAGGCCCAATATCGCGAAACAGGGCGCAATGTGAGATGCAATCACAACTTAACGCTAAAAAATGTCCTTTTATGTCTTTAGTCTACTTTGGTGTGAAAAATGGATAAACTCGCGCCAGTAGATGCTCTTTCAAATCCAATTTACGAGTGTGGAAAAGACAAGTTCACTAGGCGATCTTTCTATTTTTGGTAACTAGATGGAAAAGAGCTTAACTAAGACTCGGACCTTTAAAATCCAATTTAATGAGTGTGAAAGGGACAAATCAATTTCGTGAGATATTTTTGTTTCTTTTGAAAAGGGAGTCCGAAAGAGCTTAACTAAGACTCATGACCCTTCAAGTCTATTTTAACAAGTGTGAAAGGGACAAATCAACGGCAATCTTTTCTTCTTTGAACTAGCCTAAAAAGAGCTTAACTTGGACTTGTTAGGGAGATTCTAGGAGGCAAGTCATGGGGAGGCCAGGGCTCATGTGCAAGACCCTTCCTGGAATGTCAGTATCTTACGAGGAACCGACACGAACTTGGGAAGACCCAAAGCTCTCCAAGCTCTAGGAGGCCAGTGATAATGTAGAGGTCTCCATGATATATCGGATAATGTCTCTTCCTCGAAAAGACATAGGCGGAGGCATTGAATACCCACAAGACCACCCCCAATCAAAGGGAATCTCTTTGAGACTTGGAGGGAGAGAACTCGTGAAGAGTAAAACTCTCTCTTCTTTACAAGGTGAAGTACTAGAAATGCTAAGGACATCGCATAGAAGGTATAGAACCAACACCAGAAGAGCTTAGATCTACTGCAATTGCATTTCATGCCGACTGGGCTTCTTAGGACTTGTCACTCAAGAGAAGAGTGGTCATCGGAAGATTGCATTGATACCGACCTCACTTCTCAACCATTGGTTGAATAGGATGCGTAGACAACAAGTTCAAGAGGTGCATCACCCCAAAAATAGGAGTGGTGTCGGTTGAATATTACATTGACACGATCGTTGATTGAACAATATGTGAGACAACAAGTTCAAAGGACACATCAACCCCCAAAGGAAAAGAGGTGTCAACCGAAGATTGCATCGACACAACCACGTGTTGAAACGGATGTGAGACAACAAGGTCAAAGGATGCATCAACCCCCAAAAGAATAGTGGGTGTCGGGCTGAAGATTGCATTGTCATGATTGTTGTATCAACCAAAGAAGGAACATATTGTTGTGAAACCATAGATGCCTCAAAAACAAAAGGGCCCTTAGGTGAGCCCCAAGCTTCTGGTATCCCAACAATAACATGACACAAACGTAGTAAAGTGACTTCCTTCACAAGTCCTACAAAGGAATCTAGGCTTACGTATAAGACGCCTAGGCTTCTCAATCATATGAATTCCCCTATAATGACTTGCAATGGCTAGTGACATGTCTCCCATCATGACTTGCAGATGCTAGTAGCAAATATCCAACATAACTAGCAGAGGTTAGTGATGGATGTAATCAGACAAGCAAAGGGACTAGAGATGCCCCAAAGATGACTTGGTGAGGTTGTTGACCAATCTCCAACATGACTGGCGTAGGTTGGTGATACAATGCCGCGATGACACGCAAGTAACCTGACTTGTGCAGTTCTCGTTGAAATAATGTAACCGCAGAGTATTCTTATGATTATTGTTATTTTATTCATAGGATTAATCCCCATTGTGGATTATCTGCCCAAGAATCGTATAGGGACCAAATCCCCTTTGGTGCATTGGTCAACTGGACAATTGTAATAGGCGTATCAAGAAGTCGGCCCCAACAGTTTTTATTGAGACCTAGAAATAAATTAAGGTGGGTTTACCCACCCGCAGTGAGAGGTCGGCCCTGCCAAAATGGTGACCCTTCACACGCGTCAGCCTCAGATATATAGAGAGGCTTGTGCCTCACTTTATCACACAACCACTTGCTCATTCTTAAGAGGTGTTGCAAATTCACCGCTGGAGAGGGAGAAGAGGGTACATCTTGGAGAGGACTATCCTGTATTGGTTTGAGTTATCTCTGACATTGTATTGGCAATTTATGATGTAAGTTTTTATCGGGTTTTCTCCCCCATAAGGGTTTCTCAGATAAATGTTGTGTCTCTCGCGAATGTGTATTTCGCTGATCTTGTTCTCATGTTGATATTATTCATTGAAATGCAAAGAACTATAATAATGGCATAAACATTAACATGGTATCGAGACAAGCTGAAGGAAGCATATTTAACAAGAGAAAAAACGCCACTATCGCGAAGACTGCAAATTAGGGTTTTCAAAAGTGAAGCTTTTCAACTCCAAAACCACCTAGGAAATTTGTGCCTTCCCCAAGGATCATTTTGGCAATTTTAGAGTCACACCTTTTCAATGGCTAGATCTCTCAGAAAATGAAACCCTGGGCTTCACAAAGTACCGAAACCGAGTGTACCGTATACCGTGAGTACCCTGGCACGAAACCGTAAGCACTAACCAAACTGGGCAGCATCAAGTTTGAGGGGGTAAAGTTGAATTTTCAAAATTCTAAGTACACCAACATACTCTCATCTCGCCAAGATCTAGTCCCTGGATCATAATTCTGCAATTTGAAGTTTGAAAATTAGGGTTTCCCCATAAAAACCCTAGGTTTGCGCCTCGTATCCATAGGTCGTTAACACCAGCTTTCGCGCTGTACCGTAGTACCGGTTGCAGTCACTCTTGAAGTCTTTGGTAATAATTATCGCTACTGTGATGGAGCCACTACTCGCAAATGCTATCCGAGGTATGTACCACATATGTTTAATGGTTAAAACCTAAAGAGTATTTATAGGATAAGGGATCTTTTGCCATAAATCCGTATGATAAGATCCAACACACATTCGTGAGGGAATGATGCAACCTTAGGTGTGATTATTCTGAATATGCATCTATTTGTTATGAAATTATCTTGATCGTTGTTGTAGCTGTTGAAGCTATGATCAAAATTATTAGAAGAATTAAAAGTTGACTATAGATTATCCTCTAACCTAACCTCTCATTAAGATAGTGTATTGTCTTAGTACAACAAATAAGTTGAAGAGTACTTGCCACTTGAGTGAAGGAGACCGAAGAAAAGCAAGCACTCACTCTGAGGACAAGGTTCCGTGTTTGATTAATCAAGATTCAAAGGTACACATGACAAGTCAGATGACTTTAGTTGAGATAGCAATCGTCGCAAAGTATTATAATTTGATAGCATGTGAGAATATAGGAGGAATACTTTGTCTAATATGACCAACACCTCCTCTAAGGGAAACTGCGGTGTTAGTTCTAGATTGCCATGGAAGAATGTTGTCACAACACTATGAGAGTGTTGACCCATTTCATATTGTATTCCTTACCTTTAATCTTTGCTTTTAGATAAATTATAAGTGATAGCTCTAAAGGAGCTAACGTGGATGATTGTTATTTATCAAGCTTATAATATCGAAGGATATTATTCTTCTTTGTTACTTTGTTGACCTTGCTCCGTGTCACATGAGGAAGCTATAGCTAAGGTTGCGTATATAAACGCGGTTAAAGGAGAGATCATAAATGAAGCAATCATCAATGGAAAGAAGAAGATGGTCACCTGCAGTCGCCATGACCCACGCTTATTGAAGAATCCATGTGAACTCTAGAAGATTAGCTCACATTAACCACAAGCCACCATACATATGCAAAGTTGTCATAAGTTTTACCGTAACTCAAGGTTGATCAAGAAGGTATATGCAATGGATGTAAAGCGCAAGGAAGAATATCAAGAACCCTTTTCCAAAGAGGGAAACAAAGTAGAAGGAGTACAAAAACTCATTCATTCATACATGGTGTGGTCTAATGCCATCATCCTCCATTAATGGGTATGTATACTATGTATCATTCATTTACATTATTCTCAGAAAAGACCTGGATATATCTGAAGTGTTCAGCAAGATCAAGAAATTCAAAGCCTTGATAGAAACCTTCTCGTAAGGAAGATTAAGATACCGTGTTAGATAATGGAGAAGAATATACCCCAAAAGAGTTCAGGAATATTGCAAAAATGTTGGGATCAAGATCCCAACAAAACCATGCAGTTGAAAGGAAGAACAACAATTATGGAAGAAGACCATGATTCATTTATCAAGATCTTCCCATGATTATTATGGGCGAAGCAACAATAGCTTGTTTATGTGCGTAACCGACATCCCATAGCTAATTTGGGCTCATGACACTGGAAGAGATGTTCACTCGAAAGAAGCCGAGGTAAGCCATCTCAAAATATTTTATCGCCCATTGTTTATTCATATACCGAAGAGAAAAGAAACAAGCTCGAACCCTCCCGAAAGAAGGGAATATTTAGGTCTCCAAGGTCTTCAAAATCTACATACCATGTCACCACCACATTGATATCAACATGGACGCGGACCTTTGATGAAGAAGAACACTTAAGAAATAAAAAAGATGTCATCTTTAAGAAGTATATGAAGAGGAACCCGTGAATCCCAGGACTACAGAATCCACGAGGGAAGTTCCCGAGTCAAGTAGAACTAGAGAGGGAAGTCAGAACTTCCCCTGATGAGGAGACTCCTGGAGACAATGATATAATAGAAGTTCAAGAACTCCTCAAATGACCTTTATCCCATAAAGAAATCACTGGGGCAAGAGAGCTATTCAATATGGAGAGAAGTATGGTGTTCCGTGAAGGAACCCGAGATGTGTGAAAAGACCAAAGCCATTCTCCAGTTACACGGCTTTGATGTGTGACCTCCTAGATGAGGAGCCTACCTTCTTTGAAGAAGCCACTCAAAATAAGGAATGGGTAGATTCCATGACAGAGGAATACCAATCCATAATAAAGAATGATGTATGGGAAATAGTTCCCAGACCAAAAAGTAAGGATGTGGTGTCATCAAAATGGCCCTTCAAAATAAAACATGTTGTTGATGGAAGTATTGAGAAATATAAAGCAAGATTTGTCGCTTGTGGCTTTTCCCAAAAGGAAGGCATTGACTATGAAGATACATTTGCTCCTGTGGCTAGATACACTTCGATCAAAACCATCATATCTCTTGCAACTAAGATGAAATAGAAGCTGGACCAGATGGACGTGAAGACAGCTTTCCTGAATGGTGTTATCGAAGAGGAAGTGTATATAGAGCAACCCCAAGGATTTGAGGTTGAAGACAGGAAGTCTCATGTCTACAGATTAAAGAGAGCCTTATACAGATTGAAGCAAGCCCCTAGAGATTGGTATGGCCGTATAGACAGTTTTTTGATGAGCTTAGGCTTTACCAAGAGTAAAGAAGACTCAAATATCTACTTCAAAATTATGGATAATGAACCAGTAATATTACTATTGTATGTGGATGAATTATTCTTAACTGGAGAAGAAAATCTCATCGCTGAATGTAAAAAGAGACTTGCTGCAGAATTTGAAATGAAATACCTTGGCCTAATGCATTACTTCTTAGGTCTTGAGGTATGGCAGAGTCCAGAAAGGATCTTCCTTAACCAAGGTAAGTACACAGTCGAAATCTTAAAGAGATTCGACATGCTAGGATGTAAGTCCATGAATACACCCATGGAAATGAAGCTGAAGTTGTTGGTCGATACTTTGTCATACTTGATAGATGCCACACTATACAGACAGATTATTGGATCACTAATGTACTTGACGAACACCAGACCAGACATTTGTTTGCAATGAACACCTTGAGTCAGTTCTGGTAGAGCCCAGACGTGTTCACCTAGTGGCTGCAAAACATGTGATGAGGTACCTTAAAGGTACAATGGATTATGGTCTCAACTATGATGGAGATCATGACTTCACATTGAGTGGATATACTGATGCAGATTGGGCAGGAAGCGTTGCTGACAGAAAAAGCACTTTCGGACGTTGTTTTAGTTTAGGATCAGCCATGATCTCATGGCAGAGTAGGAAGCAATCCAGTATTGTTCTCAGCACAGCGGAAGCAAAGTACATTGCCGCATGTTCTGCTAGCTGTGAAGCTATATGGCTTCGAAAGTTGTTGACTAGCCTATTTGAATTGGATATGAGAGCAACTGTGATTCTATGTGACAACCAGAGCTGCATAAAGATGACAGAGAATCGACAAACTGTGAGCTGCATAAAGATGACAGAGAATCATGTATTCCATGACGTCAAGCACATAGATCCGCTATCATTTCATCCGGTGTACATGGTACGCAGAGGAGCCTGAAGTTCCAAACATTAGCATGGATGAACATGGTGTTGATGTGTTGACCAAACCCTTTCTCGTGTAAAGTTTGAACACTTTCGTAGATAAGCTTGGTATAGTCCCAGCGACCCTCCCCGAAGGAGTATATTTATTCCTTCTTCCACTCGATGTTAGACGTAGACCAAGATGAGTCATTGCTTCTAACCTCACCGTTAGACATAAAGCAAGATAAAGTCGGGTGTTCCTTTGCTTATAACCCTCGCTGTTAGACATAAAGCAAGATGAGTCATTGCTTCACCTCGCTTGTTCGACGTGAAAGAAAGACGCTGGTGTTCTGTTTCGACCTCGGCTGGCCGACGTAAAGCAAGATGAGTCATTGTTTCCGACCTCGTTGTTAGATCGAATCAAGATGAGTCATTGTTTCTTACCTCGCTGTTAGATGTAAAGCAAGATGATGATGTGTTCCTTGCTTCACATCCAGTTGTTAGATGTAGCGAAGATGTATTCCTTTCTTTCGACCTCGCTGTTAGATGTAAAGGAAGATGATGATGTATACCTTGCATCTGACCTAGTTGATAGGACGTAGTAAGCAAAGATGATTCTCGTTTCCGACCTAGTTGTTAGACGAAAAGAAATATGATTCCTCGCTTCAACCTAGTTTTTAGACGTATAGCAAGATGATGATGTATACCTTGCTTCTAACCTAGTTGTTAGACTTTAGACTAAAGATGTGATCGGACATCGAGCTACCGCCTTATCGCCATGACATTGAGCCGCTGTAGGCATCATGATGTTTCAGTGCTACCATGAGGTATCATTTTTATTGGATACATATTGATGCAATGATGATTGCATTCCCTTGAGAATGATGATAAAGGTCGAACTTTTGATGATTTGTATATATGCTAGTCAATGTTCCAAGATGATATTGACGATAATCGGCTCTTTTGATATCATTGATGATATGCACTTCTCTACCGATGTTGTTGAAGAATACCCTTCTTGTTAAGGGGAGGTTGAAATAATGTAACCGCAAAGAGCATTTTATTCTTATTGTTATTTTGATTCACAGATTAATCCCCATTGTGGATTAATCATGTCAAGACTGTATTAGGACCAAATCCCCTTTTGTGATTGGTCAATGGACAATTGTAATAGGCGTAATAAGAAGTCGGCCCCAAAAACTATTATTGAAACCTCCATAAATAAATTAAAGGCCTGCTTGCACTCCACCTAGAGAGTGAGAGGTCGGCCCCGCTAGTGAAGACCCTTCACACGCCAGCCTTGTATATATAGAGAGGCTAGTGCCTCACTTTATCACACAACTCACTTGTTCGCTCTTAAGAGGCGTTGCAACTACCGCCTGGGAGAGGAGAAGAGTGGCGATCTTTGAGAGGACTATCCGTGATTGGTTTGAGTTATTCTCTATTACTGTATTGGCAATTCTATGATAAGGAAGTTTTGTCAAGCTCTAGAGGAGTTTCAGATAAATGTTGTGTCTCTTTTGAATGTGTATTTCTCAAGATCTTTTTCTTTATGTTGCTCTATCTATTGGAAATGCAAAGAACCATAATAATGGCATAAACATTAACACTCCCACTATGACTTCTAAATCTGCTGGTTATGGTCTTCAACATGACTTGCAAGTGGTTGTCACCAATATCCAACATGACTGGCAGAGGTTGGTGATGCAGATCCAGCATGACTGATAGCGCTGACTAGACTAGCGTCGATGGTGAGTTGTTGCATTTGAGACCAAGGTCCAAGGGAAAGATATTGGTTTGAGAAATTGCAGGCCAGGAAGGATTCCGGTCTACACTCACCAGGAGGATAGAATCATCCTCCATACCGATTCATAAAGGGTTGTATGGGAATCATCACATTAATCGAGGAAGCCATTGCAAAGAGAAAGTGACACGACAAGGGTTACTCACATGAGGATATATGTCACCCCTAGATGAAGGAACTTCGTAAAAGGGGTTTCCCATACTACAAAAAAAAACTTCCCCCTGATGAAACACCAGCGACGTATTTGAGGTCCGCAGAATGGGAAAAGAATTCGTAGGAACCGTCATAGCGGAAGAAGGATAGGTGTATGGAGTGTAATAAGTAGAATGGTTGTCTATTTGGGCACTTACTTCTCACATAACAGATTCATAGGAAGGAATATTCCAACTTCCTACCGTAAGATGTGTTTGAAGGATATGAGAATAAGGGGCATCGCCCCCAGACCCAAACTTGTATTCGCATAAGGAGGTGAGACAAAGGATGGTAAGTGAAAAGACATATCCTATTAATACCATGAGAAAAATGATTAGAGACCCAAGGCATTGACCGAGTACCATAATTCTGCAAGACACCATTATAAAAAACTGATGGATTTTCCCCCATGAACGCCATGGGGGGTAGCAATAAATGACGGAGCCAAAGGAACTCCACTATCCATGATAACGGAAACTCAGTATAAAATCCTAAGGCTCCATCAGTAATCAAAGAGCACACCAAAAGTCAAATGGCCAATATGCATGCAAATGGGTAAAGTGGTTGAGTGGCCTCTCTTCTAAAGAGGGTATGTCTCACCCAAGAGGGCCTGAAAGACTCCCTACTAAAGATCGGAGGTAATAGAATTCAAGATAGCCCTCATGGGCTTAACAACCACTCAGTCATATTCCCCCAGAGAGATAATCCTCCATAGCTGATATGTGTTGTCCGGACTTCATTCCAACCTGCGTACCGCAAAATAACCCCAAGCAACTCTATGAGATAATCTGTTACAACTAATAAAACCATTGTATAATCGGCTAATGTGCAGCAGTCAGAAGTCCGTGATCAACAAGATGCAAGGTGGTAGCAAAGCCAAACCTGAAAGTACCACCTCACCTGAAGTTATGGGTAATTATCAATATCCCCAAAACACTTAATAAATCCACAGAATATCTCTCGACAAGCAATATATCCAGGGATATCCTTCAACCAATCCTGCGTGGTGACTCGTGATTAACTCTGGTGTGCGTGGAGCCTCCTGATATTACCAATTATGTAATGGATTTCTCAACTCCCTGTATTTGACACATAAGTTGATTTAATTGTTTTGGAGAAGCTTACTCACAAAATCCTATTCCAAGTACTAAATCCTAGACTAGTTTGTGCATCTCTAGAAAAATAAAATCATTACTAATAAATTTTAAATTATAGCGCTAATTTTAATGGTCATGATGCAGGAAGTATGACTCTGTAAGAAAGTAAATATGAAGATAATGCAAAGTCCTAACTTTAACTTTGATGAATGATATGCTCCTAAAACGATGCAATTTTCAAATTCAAATTTGCAATTCAAAAGTAAAAATGCAATATTTCAATTGCATATACTAAGCCAATGATAAAAAACTCAAAAAGACAAAAATGCCAAACAATGCAAAATGCCTATTTTTGTATTTCAATATATCAAAACTAAAAAATGCATGGATTGAAAAGTAACTTGATATATAAACCTACTATGTATAAAAATGAAATAACTCAAGTAGAATACAAAGAAAAGCACCGTTTCAATGTCCAAGGACAATAAAAATGAAAAGATGAAGAGAAAAATCCTACCAAAAATTCAACAAAAAGAGGATTTCATGTCATCCCACAAGCACATAACAGTCACTACAGAGACCTAAGTTAAAGGCCTACTACATAAAAATCCCCACCTGCAGAAACACCGTATCAAGCAAAACAGCAAGGAAAAAGGTGTACGCGACTATTTAGGAAAACAATGTGTATATAATGAAGTTATAATGAGACACATTTGCAGGTACGCAATAATTGCCAAGCAAAAGGGCGTATATTCTTTGAAACAAGGCCAAGCAAGGAAAAATGGTTGAACATTTAGACCCAGAGTGAACAGGAACAGAGTTGTCAGCAATGACACGCCAAGAACCACAATAGAAACAAGAGCACTCTAAGGAGAAAAGCACTTCAAAACCTAAGAAAGAAGATTCTTCCCGAAAGTACCACGCCAATTTTGTTATGAGGAAAATCTCTACGGCCGTGGTGAACCACAACAGACAGGAGTGACTGAAGAAATCAATTCAATTCCAACATATTATATAAACTAATGTGCAATGGAGGTAAGAAAGAGGACACCCTCGTCCAAACGCTTGATGATGTCCACCATTGAGCACTTCGACCAAAATATTTATACCCGCAACAAGCTCTCTACAAACAAGCAAAGTGCTATTATGTAGTGATAATATAATAGGTTAGCACATTAGATAGCAATCCATTAATATACAAACAAACATGCCCATGGATCATCATACATATATTTGCAAGATATCAATTGGATGGGAAAGGAGCATTTATTAATAAATGATCAACAAGTGAAAAACATTTACAGACCAGATCGACGGTCTGAACAAGAAATCGAGTTCTTCCATCCGGGCTCTACCACTTCAATCTCCACAAAGCAAGTAAGCTCATAAGGGAGACAAAGAGGTTCTCCATTAATAAGGGAAGAGCTTGGGAGTCGTACACTATGTTCAAACTTTAAGTACAAAGGGATGCAGACTCAATAATGAAGTAATAATTTCTCCGTGAGTAACTTTGCTCTCAGTTGAATTTCTTCCTTTTCCATAGCTCGAATTGGCTTCTTTATAGCCTTAAAAATGAAACTCATACCGAACAACGCTTCTAGTATGTGGAAGGCCAAGGATCGTAGATCTTCATCGTGACATGGAAACCCGACATTTATTTTGATTTTATAATAAATCTTGATACTCGGGTTGCAAAGTGGAGCACCTAACGATAATGACATGTTGTATAACCTGTTGCGCGCATAAGGAAAAATATTTATTTTTGTCTCCGGATTCATCAATCAGGGAAAGTAAATCTACATAGGAAATCGAGTATGGACCTTCTCAAGATTGTACCGAAAGTGAGGCAAATCTTGTTCTAACCTGGAAGCTTGGTCGAGGTAGTTGACATCGCATCATGTTTCTATATGGAGTTATTAGGTCAATATAGTTTATGCCTAGTGATAGTCTAGTAGAGGAAGGATATGATAAGGAAGATGGAAGCCTGTTATATGTGGTGTTGTAGAAGTGAAGGAGGTTGTGGGTTTTAATCTTTGAGAAGTGTCTGATTTACTCTTTGTTATTTAATAGAAAATGCTTAACTCGATTTCAATTATCTAGGGAGATGTTGCATCCATGATTAAACTGTGATGATTAATGGATTTTGCTAATATTGTTAATGATTGATTTATTCATTATAAAGTTCATTGCATTGTTGATTGGATCGTTCATACATGAATTGCATATGTGTTAATTATTGTCATTAACACACACAAGCTATGTATACCAACTACACATACATGCCTCTGTGTGTGTACACTAGGCATTTTATAAATGTATTAAATTAATTATGTTTGTTTATCTGATTAGATATATAAACCCTACTGTAATTATTAATTAGTGAATGATTAGAGGTAATGAGATTAATTACGTGAAATGAATAAAGTTAGTGATGTTAGTTAAGAGAATCAATCAAGTGAATTAATTGGAGTTAATGAGATTAACTAAGTGAATTAATTATGTGAAAGATAAATTAATGACATTAGTTAAGTGAAATGATTAGACTTAATGATTGTGATTAATTAAGTTAGTTACATTTAATTTTAATTTAATTAGTAAATTTAATATTTTAATTAAATAAATGAAATATTTATTTGTTAGGTGTGTGTGTGTTTGAAAGGACTAAAAGTAGGTGGAATATTGATGATTATTGAGTGGAGTTAAGAGAGAGGATAAGGGGGTGCTCGAGGGGACATTAGAGGAAGAAAAGGGTGGTGGAAGAAGGGAAAAGTCAAGAGGAGGAGAAGAAGGGGGATTTTGCTTGGGAGGAGGATCATTCGAAGAGAAAGGGACATAAATTTGGAGAGGGAATTTTGGACTTTGGACATTTTGGGCATACGATACTGGACTATGTTGTTGGGAATTTTGGGCACGGAGGGCCAGGAGACCGCAAGGAATTCCTGGAGCTAGGGTATTGCTAAGTTATTCCTAGCTGGCTAGGAGGTAAATTGTTCAATTTGGGGGCAAGGGAGCAAGGGAGAAAATAGGATAAGGGAGCAACTCAACTCTACTCAAGTGGACTAAATCATATACAAAATCAAGGTATTTTACTATTTATTCTATTTTGATTTATATGCTCAAAATTTTAATTGAATTCTTTCAAATTTATTTCCCAGTTAACTCAAAGAAAAATATAAGCATGCTTACCAGTATTAGGATATAGAAAACATCAGGCTTTATTTCAGCAAAGTTTAAATTTACATTTGAAAACAGAACAAAAATTTACATTGAAACTTGAATGTGTGTACAATCCTTACAACATTACCAACTTTGAAGCCATGTAGGGACAAGGCCTCAAAAAAGGTTGGAGTTGAAGAGTGTATCAAGTTGAGTGTTGTGTGGACGCATGCAAGATGTGTTTCCTATTTTTACCTTGACCATGATATTACTAGACACGTATTAAAAGAGAACAGATCCAAAAATTGAGATAAAACCTTGTGATGGCTAGAGTGAAGTAACATGTACATATCGTTTAGTGAAAAATTCCCCTTTTCTATAAATCTCCTTATATCTAGAAAGATCACATAAATACATCACGGAGTGAAACCTAAGTTTTTTCTCAAAACAACAAACTTGATTTTATCTTATATCCTAAATAACCTTCCCTTTAACCAACTCATAATCCATTTTTGACTTTGATCTTTCAAAGAATTTTTTTTCTCGAATGAGACATTTGTAAAATGTCAATCCTCCATATGCCACTACTACAAACATAGAAATCGAAGTAGATATTTAACAATCTTAAGGGTGTGCATGTCAAAGAAGAATAGTGTAGTTAAATTTTGGATAGTGAAGAGGAAAATACATGGCAAGTTGTTATCCATATCAATTTATTTTGGGAAGAAAGAGCTCAAAGAATTTTTTGGTTAGAACCTCCGATCTTTATAAAATAATAGTAATGTTTGTTAGTTTTTATCTGAGGGCCACTTTACACCTCAAAATTCCATCTTGATAGGGTTTAAGAGAGATTAAATTCATGGCTATACACAACATCCATATTGTTCTTGAAGGCTAACACCTTAATTGGCATTCACCCCTTTTGCAAGAAAGTTATCTTCCATCTTAGTTACTATCCAAACCATAATATAATATTAATATCATTATATAATAATAACATGAGTTTATTGTGTAAGATCATTTAATGAACAAACTGGATAAAAATGGAAATAAAAGCTTAAGATGAGTTTTTGAGCATTGCAATAGAAGTAGATGAAAGTTTTGTTGTAAGTAGATTATGTGAGATTGAATCAATGGCTAAGTGCAACTTCCATTCTTCCCTTAAACATTGTTAGGCATTAATATCTTCCATCTTGTTTACTATCTAAAACATCAGTATCAGTGCTTTTTTTTAAGATTTTAACAAATATTTTAATAATGTTCTTTTTTTTAGTATTTAAAATCTTAGAAATCAAAATCAAATTTCAATTTCAATTTCAATTTTTAAAGTCTTAAAACATTTAACTATATATCTTACACAAAATACATTGTCCCAATAAAACATAATTATGTTTATTAGTTATTATAATTCATCTAATTATAAACATAAAATTAGTAAATTTTTTAAACAATTACATGTCACAACATTATAAAGCAGAAATAAAATACAAACACAAACTATTGAAACCTCTAAAATGTTAACACAAACAATTGATACCTTTGAAATCTTATGAGTACTTTTTCAATAGGTGTGATTTTAAAAGGCTTTTCCAACTAATGGGCATATTTAAGGGGCCAAATAACATGATTTCCATGAGATCTTGAGACTATATATGTTACTTACACGCTATAGAACACTATTAAATTATAATCACACAAAGTTGTTTTAATTTGTGTATTTTTTTATTGGTATAGATTTATTATAATGGTGAATTTATCAAACATTAAGAAAGATTAAACTTTTTGAAGATAAATCTTTTTAAAAATGTAAAGACTTGTGATTGTAACTTGATAAATTTGAAAATTGATAAAACTATATTATTAATATTTTTTTACTTTTAATTTGTATTTTTAATATTATTTTATACCATAAATTTCATATCAATCTATATTTGCAAAAAACATGTATAAACACAATTATAATTGTGTTTATTTAACAACAAAATACATTTGTCAACATAATTATGATTATCTACATTCAACAACATATTTTATCACTAGCTCCAATTTTTACAGGTGATTATATGTATCAGATAAGACAATGTAATGTTATAATGTCAAAATATTAATTATTTCTGCAAGTGATAGTAAAACTAAGTGCAACTTTTAAAATTCCATAGATTGACTATTAACGTTTACAATGTAGCTATCAATTTAAAAAATAGAGTTTTTCAACAATATTTGATTTTCCATCATATATTTATTTTACATATGAATAGGTAAATAATAATAAATCTCTTCTCTTGAGGGGCAGTTACATATGAATAGGTAAATAATAATAAATCTCTTCTCTTGAGGGGCAGTTTAATCGGCAAGTGTCGTGATATGAAGGAAGTGTTATGTTCAGAGGTTCCGAAGTTCCTAATTTACCCTCCTACCAGTGATGGACTGGTAAAGTCTACTTAAAACAGCTATACAATCTCACCTCCTGATTTGAACTTATGACCTATTATAAATATGCCAAACTTTTAAATATTCTTAAACAAAACCCAAATAAAAACATATTAAACACAAAATAGCACAACAAACTTTTAAATATTTCTATTACTAAATTAAAATATTCGGGGACAGGAATTAAAAAATATATTAAAAACGAAATATTCTTGAACATAGCCCTGGCTATTAAAAAAAAACAGATATTCGGGGGCAGACATTTTATTTATAATATGATGTTCTTCATAGAATAAATGAGAAGATATTTAAGTTATTTATAAAACAAAGGCATATAAAAATATATAGAAAATGTGCAGCACCCACTAAATTTGAATGTTGAATCATTCGGTGAATCTCGATAAGTGAATGCTAACTACTTTGTTATGAATAATAGTAATAAAATTATCTAAATTAAAACCATTCACTGAATGTTAAACGAATGAAACAATAATTATATATAATAATTTAGAAGTCTTAATTGTAATTGTGTCATATTAATAATCGATTGTAATTGTGTCATATATGAATGAAATGAAATTTTTGTATCTGTGTAACTCAAAGAAGGTTAGGGTATGTATATTTCCATAAATTTTAGCAATCAAATCACTCAATCAAATCAATCACGGTAAGGAAGGACTCTTTTGTCCTACAAACAAAAAAGTGGCATACACAAATTTGAGATATGACTAAGCTGTAATCTTAAAATTAAATTATTATGAAAATCAAGTCTGTGACCTTAAAATTAAATTATTATGAAAATCTGTAATTTACACAATACCTAGACACTCCAGCAATATGGAATATTGCTTTCCAATCTTAATAAAATATTTATAATCACAACACAAAAAGAATGACAACGGTTTCCATACAAGCTATCAATATTTTTCAACCCAAAATTCTTGTGATGAACAAAAAAGAGAACCATACAAATTATGTAGACTTCTTTTGCCAATAAATAAAATGGCAAACTCAACATCCATCACATCGGAACAGAATCTGTTAATGCTTATGCTGAGAAAGCACATAAATTCAGACAAAATGCAGATCCCAGCATTATTCATCGCTATAATCTACACATGGGACCAATTCTTGCCAACCTGAATATCATCACTGAAGCCCAACCCAAAAGTTGATAAAGGACGCATCTGAGGCTCTAAACACATCATATATCTAACTAAGATTTTCAGTGCCAACACCAGGTAATGGAAATTGACTAGCAAATGATTCAACCTGCCTTTTGAGATCAGAAATGTTATTTCGCTGCTCGAAATTGTCTGACTCGATAAATTCTATAAAATCTTTTAATTTTGTACTTTGCACAGAGCCTTTAGCTTTAATGGCTATCTGCACCCCCTCGTGGATAAAATCTGCAACCTTAATAAAGTCATCCTCAAGAAGCCCACGGGTGGTTAAGGCAGGAGTCCCTATGCGAATGCCACCAGGAACCATGGCACTTTTATCACCTGAAAATGTAAGGTCTGAAGGTAAGCTATATCATCCCAAAGAGGAAGAAAGATCAGTGCCTCCATTACATCTAAATATACAAAGCAAAAATTCATGTAACCTGGTACAGAATTCTTGTTCAGTGTGATAGAAGCAGCATCCAAAACGTTCTCTACTCTTGCACCATCAATGCCCTGTTCAAGACCATTAATATATACCATGTTGCATTCAACCAGCTAAATCCAATAGAAATCGATCAAAAGCATATGAACAGAGGATACTTACCAAGGGCCTCAAATCAACTAGAACTAGGTGATTGTCACTGCCACCGGACACCAAATTGTAACCCAAATCCATTAGTCTCTTTGCAAGGGCTCGACAATTTGCTACGACCTGCTAAAACTATTTTACCTTTGATCAGAACCAACAGCCATTCATATAATAATTCACATGCATGAATGCATTTTACAGAAGCTTAGACATGTGAGAGTGCTACACCTGTATTTGATAAGCCTTGAACAGCCATTCACATAATAATTCACATGCATGAATGCATTTTACAGAAGCTTAGACATGTGAGAGTGCTACACCTGTATTTGATAAGCCTTGAACTCTGCAGTTACAGCCTGATTTAAACAAACAGCCAGCCCTCCTATGGTATGATTGTGCGGTCCTCCCTAGAGAGTCACAGATTATTCCATGTGTATTTTAGAAACGACGATGATACAAAAAATCTATACATCCAATATTATGATATTAGTGAACAGGGAAACAATATCGATGATGGAGGAAGAGGGAGAATTCAGATTGACCTGTAATCCTGGAAAAACTGCATTGTTGATGGCTGTCTCTAGGTTGATCCCCAATACTGGTTCTTTCTTGAAGAATATCATGCCTCCCCGAGGACCTCGTAAAGACTAAAAATCATGACCCTCCAATTCAAAACTATTTCAGAATGAAAAACACCAAAAAGGATGAAAAGAAAAAGAAAAAAGAGAAACAATTGACAAACAATTCAAACTGAAACAGTTCAAGGAATATGATGAGTTTCGTCATAATTTTGATCTAGTAATAATAAGAAACAGAAAGAGCATAAATAAATGGAAACACGAAATTGAGGTCAGCATTAAGTAGGATGTATATACTATAAAAACATAATGAAGATCTACACCTCTTCGCTCTAGAATCACTCCTATGATGGAAATGGCATACTTCTTTTAGTTCTTGGCATTTTCATGAACACTAGTGGGATTATTTTTCTTCTACGAAGGGGGAATGGCATACATGGACAGCATTAATATAGACCCAAATAAAGATCCGTCTAATATAGTCAGTGGTATTTAAATCGAAAGGGGTGAATTGCAGGGCAAATCCATGGCATCAACTCACCTTGTGCGTTGTAGTTGTCACTACATCACAAAAGTCAAATGGATTGGCCATTATAGAAGCAGCGATGAGACCACTTATGTGTGCCATGTCCATCATTAAGTATGCCCCAACTGTATCGGCAATCTTCCAAAACCACAAAAATTTTAGTATTAAAAATGATAGAAATCCAACAACTAGTCCACATTACATAGTAAAAGAACATATTAATAAAATCTGTTGAATAAACGTTTCTGGAAAGAGAAATTTTCTAAAGGACCACCATTATAAGATCTTGTAGAAATACCCAGCTATAATACCTGCCTCATGCGAGGGTAATCAATGTCTCGGGGATATGCACTAGCACCAGCAATGATGAGCTTGGGCCTAAAAAGGGTGGCAGTCTTCTCAAGCATTTCATAGTCAATGAATCCTATAAACCAAGAAAACAAACACCACCATTAACACCAGAACATTTCCCCAAAAATCTGGTTCAATATTTGTCAATTACGGAACTGTTTCCCTCCTTATTACTATTAGGCTGGCAATGCGTGCTCACCTGTGGACTCATCTAGACGGTATGGCATTGATTCGAAGTAAATTGATGTAGCAGACACTCGCTTCTTTGCAGTCATGAATCCATGAGACAGATGCCCTCCATGTGGCAGGTCCAAACCCTAAATGTTGCAAAGCAATTTTTCACATGTTACATGCCCAGATAGGAATGATAATCTTATAAAAGGAGGTTCGTAGTTCAAACCCATACACACCATAATGCGATCATGTGGTTGGAGAAGAGCTGTATAAACAGCAAAATTAGCTGGGGATCCAGATAATGGTTGAACATTAACACCCCATGCACTGCTGTCAAGATGGAATGCTTCTAGGGCCCTCTGCTGGCAAAGCCTCTCACTTTGATCAATGAATTCATTGCCAGCATAGTATCTGCATTGTATAAATCCCAACCCAACACAGTAGTTAATAAATATAGAAAAGTGTTCAAAAACTGTATCCTTCATTGTGATAGTATATTTTTCAGGGAAACAATTTCTATTAATCAATAAACAGATACTCATATTATCGGTTCCTGCAACAACTAAAGGTCTCAACACTATAAAGCTGAACTCAGAAACCATTACAGACATGTGAAACATTCAAACTAGAAAAGTGCAGGTCTAAAAGCCAAGAGAAACTGAGTTTGACAAGAAAAAAAGACCAAGCAACAAGAAGAAATTGCCAAGCAACTCAGACACCATCACAATCGTGACTGTGCCATTCTTCACATTCCAAGTTATAACTTCAGGCACTTACCTCTTACCAGGGAGTCCTTCCGAATACTTGTTCGTTAGACATGATCCAACAGCTTCCATCACCGCCCGGGATGTAAAATTCTCAGAAGCAATAAGTTCCAAACCTCTGAACTGCCGCTGCTTTTCTTGCTCAATTATCGCATTCATGTCAGGATCGAGTTCACTCAGAGGAGGATCTACAAAGCTCTGCTTGCCCTCTGCAAGGAGTGATTTACAAACTAGCTAAAGAAAACACAATAAATTTAGTGCCCTCAGTAACTCGGGCACGGTTTGACAGGAGCATCAATTGTATTATTGAAGTCTATATTTTCTGTTTGCTGTCATCCAGTTTGGCAAATTATGAAGCCACTCACTAACCATTAACTAAACAGAACCATAACTAAAACTGAGTTATTTGGCATAGCTCATGAAATGAAGATAAGGAGCTTATTTGCAACAGCTCATTTCAAACATGAATATTTTCAGCAACTGTAAGTCAAACTAAATTCAACTGTGATCTGTGTTTCTTCACTTGGTCTTTAAATGCCAGGATGATTCAGGATGTCACACAGACTATCTATGTTAATTAAATTTAACAAGAAAGCTTACAGCAATTACAAATAAATCATGATCTTCGGGTAAATGTATCTTTATTCTTAATGTAATACATGCAGCAATTTCAACCAAAAATAAATACACAAATAAAGAAACCATAGCCTGAATGGCAAACAACATACACACCTGGGAAGTTGCAGGGTTGCGCCTGCGCCAGCGCCGACGCCGAAGACTTTCCCATTGTCAAGCTTGCTGTGATACAAAAAGGTTTATATGATGGGCACGGCCTCACACCTCCTAGTTTGCTGCTTTTCTGTTGGCATGGAACCCCCAAAACTACTTGTGAAGTTTTGGGCATCAAGTTCGCAGTTGGGTTATGTTGACCCAACAACCCCATCCCTGCTGCTCCACTGCCCATTATGACTTGTAATGAAAATGGTTTCACCCGAAACAAGAGCTATCCTCTGTGCCCACTTCAAAATGCAGAAAACAATCAAATATCGTGAGACCTGTGAAACAAAATAAAAGGGAAAAATAGTTGTATTTGATATAAATCCATACATGCGCACCATCTATGATTCATTATCCTACTTAATCCTTAATATATGAAATACCCCAAATGAGCGGATCTCGCTACAACTGGAATGTCAATAGCCTGACATATTTAAGTACTCTGAGATTATCACCAAACAATAAAGATATCACAGAACCTGAACAATCGCCCGGGAAAAGATGCAAAGAGAGGGCGAATGTTTTCAAAGGGTTACACGCAGGAGTCGTTTAGTGCAAATGCCCATCAGGCCGAACTTTATATTCTTTTTCGCTTTCCCTATATTGATGCCAACTTTTTTGCAATCAATGTTGACTTTATTAATATCTGATTTTGAAAAATGCTTTCTTTTAACCATGTAAAAAAAAATGTTGGCTTTAAGATATTCATGTATGTAAATATGCAACGAGGATAAATATACTTTGTAATTTTCAGAGTTATAGCCTTTTTGTCTATGAGGCTTTGCAACTAGTTGTGCATGAGCTTTGTGATTTATGGAGAAACCCTAGTTTCTGGTTTTGAGTGTGATTGAGGTAAGCATCGAGCGGTAGCCCCCTTCGAAGGATGATGTCATGGCTTTCCATGTCATGGTTGCAGCTTCAGTAAAGAATTTGAAATCTCATCCATCACGTTTCGTGAATAATTGGATGAAATCCCTCATGTTAAACTTCCTCCCTCTTCTTCTACTCAGAGGAAGGCTTTGGCCCTCGCTAACCATAGGTTGATTGACCATTTCACGGGTATTTGGTCTTCCCTGAAGTCTATGGCATTATGGTTGCAAAAAAACTAGAAGCCTCTTATCAAAGGCTCCTTGAATCACTTTTTTTATGGGAAAGGGTCTTATGCTTTTCTCTTTGAGTTTAAGGAAGATTGGGATCTGATTTTTCGAAGTGGTCCGTACTTCTTGGGAGCTAGAGGGATGTATTTGAACAAGTGGACTCCTAATTTCAGTTCAAAAAATGATGTTCCTTCCACAGTCTCGGTTTGGGTTCATCTTCCACACCTTCCTTTGCATTGTTGGACTGATGATGCCCTTCGATGCATTGAGAACTCTGTGGATCGATACATAGACAAGGCAGAACCAAAGGAAAACATGTTTTCTTGCACTAGAATATTTGTTGAAGTGGATTTAGAGAAGGGTATTCCTAAAGCAGTGCTCATTTTGTTGGATAATTGGCAGCATGTGCAGCAGCTCGATTATGAGCAACTCTCGTTCAAGTGCAAGTTTTGTCACAAGTACGAGCATTTTGAAAAAAATTGTAAAAATATGGAAACACCTCAACCCTTGGGTCCAATGCAAGAAGATCAGTGGAGAGCAGTGTCAAAAAAACCAGGCTCTAGTGGAAGTATCAAGAATCTACCTTCATATGGTTCTGATCTATCTTCTTTTGGTCCTTCCTACAAGGGATCAGTGCAAAACCCGTCCAAGTCCTTTGGAATCCCCCAATCTGCAGTAGAGGTGCCCCAAAAGAACAGTTTTGAAATCCTTTCTCGAGCAGTAGATAATGAAGAGGAAATTGTACCATCAATGCATGGGGACAGGTCCGCCTCAATCCCTCGGGAGCCTCCTTCAGTCCATACATCTTCTAGGTCACCTTCAGCAAGGGTTGAGATGTTTTTGAAGACAAGGGAAGAGAAGAGGGTCATTTTTTATGTCCCTCAAAGTGAGGACGTGATTCTACCTGAACTAGGCCTGAATAATTCAAAAACTTCAAGGATGCAGAGGTAGCCTTTCCAAAAACTAAAGCCTAGGAACCTAGTGTTTGAGATATCCGTGGAAGAGGAACATGAAGACAAGGCTTCCGAAGCAAATTTTCCAAGGTGGCCAGGAAGAAAGACAACCCAAATAGTTTGAGAAGAGCAAGAAAATAAGGACATTATGATGGGGTCTCAACAAACAATAGTCAAGATGATGGGTGGTTCAAAGCCACCAAAAGGTACCAGAAGCAATGCAACATCCAAGGGGGGGTCTTCTCAAAACCCGCCTAGATAATGATTTTAGTCTTCTGGAATTGCAGGGGTTTAGGCAACGACCCAAAATCAGTAGTTGTCAAAGATTTAATTTGAAATGAGAAGCTAGCAATACACCTGATCCAAGAGACTAAAATGAAAGATGAAGAAGTAGTTAGAATAGTGAAAGGCCTATGGAAATCTTGTGAAACCATCGCAAAAGACTCAAGGGGGGCTTGTAGTGGCCTTTGCACTCTTTGGAATATAAAAGAGGTATGCTTATTTTTGTCCTTTCAAATGCAGCAGTACTGGATCCTCACTAAATTCAGGTCCATGCATAGCAATAAGCATTTTTTGGTCATTAATGTGTACATGCCAATTAGCCCAATAGAAAAAACCAGTTGTTGGAGATCCATCTTAAGCTTAAAGGACTCGTAATTTTATGTTGATTGTATAGTAGCTGAGGACTTTAATGTCACTCGAAATAGTGCAGAAAAGCAAAGAGGAACCTTTGGTTGGGACCCATTTTGCGAAAATATGGATGAGTTAATCACGGATTGGGATTTGCTAGATGTTAAGCCTATAAGAGGAAAGTACACTTGGTCTAATAAGTGTTAAGGTCTCGGTCACATCGTTGCTCGGCTTGATCGTTTTTTGGTACATAGTAACTTCCTTTCACAAGACTCAACTTTGAGTTCCTTTATTCTCCCCTCCCTTGTTTCTAACCATAAGTTGATTTCCCTAACTATGCCCCTTTACCTTTTAGATTCAACCCTTTTTGGTTCAATTTTCAAGAAGTGGATGTGTTGGTGAAAGCTACATGGAACAATTGGATTCTAGGTACCCCTGTTTTTATATGGAAGCAAAATCTCAAGATGGTAAAGCAATCACTCAAACAATGGGTTAAAGTTTCTTACAACCTTCCATCCAAGGAAAAAGAAGAAATCAAGAATAAGTTGGAAAGATTTCAAAAAGATTTGGAGGATAATAAATTCACATATAGTTTGCAGCAAGAAGAACTACAACTTCAAACCCAATTTCAAAGAATGTTGAGGCGGGAGAAGGAATTATGGTGCCTCAAATCTCCTAGTTTATGGCTCAAAGTGGGTGACAAAATGTTGATGATTACAGTTGTGTGAGACATTCTCCAGAACACAAACCTGAGAGAGAGCCCCTGAGAGGGGTGTGTGGTTCCTATCTGAGACAGAGCTGGAACGTAGAGATGGCCTCCTCCTTGTAGAGAGTTGAGAAGAACTCCAAATGATTATCCTATGTAATGCAGTGAGAAAGGAGATCTGTTGAGTTGGACGTGTATGTGGCTGAGAACAAGGTAAACGTGTGAATTCCCATAGAGCTGGGTGCATCATCATGAGACAAAGATGAAGATGATGTATTAGCCTCCTCTGAACAGAGAGTTGAGATGATGAACTCCAGATGACTCTCCTGTGTAATGCAGTGGGAAAGAAGTTCTGTTGAGTGAATGTGTCTGTGGATGAGCATAGGTGAACGCAATCCTAGTGGCTGAGCACTAGTGAGTGTGGTTCTCCTATGAGACGCAGTGAGATAGAGATATGGACATCCCTATGGATGTGCCCCTAGTGGCTAAGCACTAGTGGGTGTATGAGATCCCTTGCTATATTGTTCAAGAGTCAGANGTGGCTGAGCACTAGTGAGTGTGGTTCTCCTATGAGACGCAGTGAGATAGAGATATGGACATCCCTATGGATGTGCCCCTAGTGGCTAAGCACTAGTGGGTGTATGAGATCCCTTGCTATATTGTTCAAGAGTCAGACTTACCTGTAACCCTATTTGTAATGTAAAGGGTGCAGGTCGGCCCCACCTTAATGTAAAAGATAATCAATATAAAAGATATTTAATATGGTAATTATTAATTATATTTTGAGTTATTGAGGTCGGTCCTATTGTTCCAAAAGACAGGTCATTTGATGTGACAAGTCTTATATAAATAAAAGTGAATCCCCATTGAGGAAACACACTTATCATTGTGTCGTCTCATGATTTCAGAAGTTGTGGTTTGAAATTATGAGAATTACAACACCTTCTTGTGTGCTAGATTTGGTGATGGTGTGGGAATTTTTTCTCTTGAGGAATATAACAAAGGATTGGTTGGGTTTTCTTTCCTTGTTGAGAAGGGTTTCCTAGGATACTTCTTGTGTACTTGTGCATGGTTATTCTTCTTGTGATCTTGGTTTGCTGCAGTGGTTATGGTTCAAGTAATTGTTAATAGAAAATTTAAAAGAATACATGAGCCATAGCTCATTGAAAATCCAACATGGTTTCACAGCAGGCTTGAAGAAAATCATTGCACATTGAAGGTAAAGGGCTGCCAAAATTCTGTTGTAGGTATGAAGAGATGAGGCCAGACCTAAATTAATTTTATGTGGTAAATGAAGAGAGCCAGATCTCCCTTCTGTGGTGAAATTCAACCCTTGAACAAGAAGCCAAGGTGTATGGAAAGAGGTCAGAGCCTAGGAGAAGGGTCGGACCCCCTAAAAATGGAAGAAGGAAGGAACTCAGACTATTCTGGGGATCCTCTAAGGCTGTCGCACTAAACTCAGCAGGTCTGTGATAAAAGGAAAGGGTTGGACCCTACTTAACACCATGTGGTAACCCTCCTTAAAAATGGTCGCGGGCCTAAACTGAACCCTGTTTAAAGCTTCCTAGACAGCATGGAAAGGCTGCCACTTGTTCCTTGGTAACTTGGCCTAGTAGAAAAGGTATTCGTTTCCTAGGAGAGGCTCAGCATACCAACCACGTGATTGTATTAGGAAGTCCAGACAGTCTGAAGCTCAGCATACCAACTACATGACTGTATTAGGTGCTTTGAAAAAGGGGAAGGGTTGTTTTGTTTTAAAAAGGCATCAATTTTCAACTACTTACACACCATAGTAGAATGTAGTGACAGAGAACAAATTTGAACCTTGATTGAGATGGCTAGGTGCATGCTCAAATCAAAGGTAGTACTAAGGTACCTATGGGATAAAGCAGTGAACACAACAATATACAATTAAGATTTAGATCGAGAACTAGTTTCCCTTTGGGCGGATCTAGTTCCCATTCGAGAGCCAATAACAGAGCTACCAGCTTGAGTCCTTGTTAATGGACCTGTTTCAGTTCCGGTCCGAGGTCAATATCCTTAGTCATAACCCATTGAATATTCAGGGTATTTATTAAGGCTTGGTAATCTGAATACTCAGGATTTCTACATTGATACCACCGCTAGTTAAGCATTCAACATGTTGGGGTGCACTAAGAAGAATAAGGTGGATCCTCCCCTCCAAAGGTCACTAGTCCAGCCTGTAATATGGCAATCCTGTAGCCATTTCTATAATTAAGTCTTGAACAACGATAATGTGTCCAGACAGTGTGAATTCTCATCAAAACAAAAACAAAAAAGATATAAATGTTTTTTTGGTAGAGGAGTCTAAGACATCGGTTACTAGTATGCCAAAATTGGCATGCATAGAAAAAGTTGAAGGAATGATGGCATCTTTAGCCATGCAACATCAGGACAACAAATTAGTTGACCATGCACCTACATCAGTTGTGGGAAATGGTGGTTTACAGACACAGATCTCTACAGTTTCTCCTAGGAAAGATGCAGATTCCAAACATAAACATTCCTTGCAGAATTGAAGAGAATTATTTAAGAATTGATGATCAAAGCAAGTTGAATCCTGAAGCCAACATCAGTGTACGAGATTCAACATCAGCCAATGATGTTGACTATATCCTTCTCAACAATGATGAAGTGAACACTCAAAGGGATATCCTCTCAGCAACAAAAGTGGAAGTCATGCTTGAGCATTGGAATGAAGGAATTCATGTAAATCCATACATCTCTGGTAAGACATCTGTTGGTAATCTACCATCAGAAAAGGTTTATCAAGCAACCATACACGATGCATCCAAAATGATAGGACAGAAGGTTGATGCAGACTTCGTCAGAGACTTGTATGGTATAGGTGGCTACAAGACAAACAAGCGAGGAATGTCAATAATCATCATGACATTGACAAACAAACAGAACCTCCATTGGTGTACATTCTCAGGTATGCACTTGTATATATATATATTACCTGCATTATTGTCATAAGGGTACTTGCAGGAGGAAGGAACTCTTGGTGCAATCATGGACCTAGAGAAGTCTCGGTGCATTCAGAAAAACAACACACTAGAAGTGAAGACTTCATGTTTGATTGTTTTAAATTAGCATGCCTCTAACCTACATTTCTAAAGTTGCTACATTACAAGTAGGTGTTGTAGCTGTGACAACAAATGTTTTGATTCTAGAGATGTACTCATGAATCTCCTCTAGGAGATATTCTTGTCGTGTTTCCTTTCGTTTGTTTTCTTGTTCCAGGCAGGTTAACATCAAAGGAAAATGCTTATCCTTCAGACTTCAGAGGGAGTTACTTAACTCAGAAGGAGTCAAACTGATTGAGAAAGAGAGACAATACCTTCTTCCTCTTCAATAGTCCAGAGGGAGATAGCCATTGATACAGTTGACCTAGTTGTTCCAGTTGATATTCCCAGGGACATTGTAGTAGGCCATAAAAGGGCCTATCTAAACTTGATAAACTCTGCAAGAGGCAAAAAAACATGCAGCTGTTGGAAGTGTCGAGAAATACAAAACAAGACTTGTAGTCAGAGGATTCTCACAAGCAGAGGGAGTGAACTATGATGAGACATATTGATCCAGTAGCTCGATGCACTCCCATCTATACTACCATCCATGAGTTGGAAACTACATTAGATAGATGGATCGTTGGTGAAGTTTGGGTTTCAGCAGGAGTGTTGTTGATCCAAACCTATACTATTACATTGTTGGTGACGAGAGCCTGATTTTGATGACTTGTTCAAGAAGTCGTGTTGTTACAAGCAAGCCTTGACTTTTGATTTTGAGATGAAGGATCTAGGTATGATGCACTACTTCTTGGGACAAGAAGTATGATAGAGGACCAATGAGACTTTTCCTAAGTCAAGGAAAACATACAATGGGGATATTAAAGAAGTTCAGTATTACATAATGCAAATCCATGTCTACACCGATGTTGATGGATTTGACGAAAAATAAATGATGATGATTCAGACGAGATTGATCCATAGCTGATTGGATCATTGATGTATCTGGTTAAGACCAGACCTGATATATGCTATGTAGCAAATGTGCTTAGTCAATCCATGAGTCAGCCGAGACAGACTCACTGGATAGCAGTAAAGCATGTATTGAGATGTATAAGAGACACAATTGGATATGGCCTAAGATATGCCTCCAATGAGAACTTGAGCTTGCAGGGATATGCCGATACAGATTGAGTAGAGAGTACAGTGGACCGGAAGAGCACATCCGGATGTTGTTTTACCATGAAGTTTGCCATGATTTCCTCGTGCAACAGGAAACAAGGCTTTGTGGCCTTGAGTACCACAGAAGCAGAGTATATAGCATTGAGTGTGCGAAGCAGTGTGGCTTCAAAATCTTCTGATAGATTTACTTGATCATGAGATGGATTCTTTGATGATAACCAAAGCTATGTTTGAAGCTCTTTGAGAACCCTGTGTTTCATGACAGATTGAAACACGTTGAGATAAAATTTCATTTTTGAGAGACGTGATGCAGAGGAAAATAACACACGTGTTGTACCTTCCTACACATGAGCAGATTGCAGACATCTTCACCAAATTGACTTGGTGAAGAATACCTCCCTAGTTGAGAGGGAGTGTTGATGACTATAGCCAAGACAAAGTTCGAAGTACTTCCGTGTGAGACTTAGCCTGATGAAGAATGCCTCCCTAGTTGATAGGGAGTGTTGATGATTACAGCTACGTGAGACATTCTCCAGAACACAAACCTGAGAGAGAGCCCTTGAGAGGGGTGTGTGGTTCTTATCTGAGACAGATTTGGAACGTAGAGATGGCCTCCTCCTTATAGAGAGTTGAGAAGAACTCCAGATGATTGTCCTATGTAACGCAGTGAGAAAGGAGATCTATTGAGTTGGACGTGCATGTGGCTGAGCACAAGGTGAACGTGTGAATTCCCATAGAGTTGGGTACATTGTCATGAGACAGAGATGAAGATGATGTATTAGCCTCCTCTGAGTAGAGAGTTGAGATGATGAACTCCAGATGACTCTCCTGTGCAATGCAATGGGAAAGAAGATCTGTTGAGTGGACGTGCATGTGGATGAGCACAGGTGAATGTAATCCTAGTGGTTGAGCACTAGTGAGTGTGGTTCTCCAGTGAGATAGAGATATGGACATCCCTATGGATGTGCCCCTAGTGGCTGAGCACTAGTGGGTGTACGAGATCCCTTGCTATATTGTTCAAGATTCAGACTTACCTATAACCCTATTTGTAATGTAAAGGGTACAGGCCGGCCCCACCTTAATGTAAAAGATAATTGATGTAAAAGATAATTAATATGGTAATTATTATATTTTGAGTTATTGAGGTTGGCCCTATTGTGCCAAAAGACACATCATTTGATGTGACAATTCTTATATAAATAAAGGTGAATCCCCATTGAGGAAACACACTTATCATTGTGTCATCTCATGATTTCAGAAGTTGTGGTATGAAATTATGAGAATTACAACACCCTCTTGTGTGCTAGATTTGGTGATGGTGTGGGAAGTCTTTCTCTTGAGGAATATAGCAAAGGATTGGTTGGGTTTTCTTCCCTTGTTGAGAAGGGTTTCCCAGAATACTTCTTGTGTACTTGTGCATGGTTATTCTTCTTGTGATCTTGGTTTGTTGCAGTAGTTATGGTTCAAGTAATTGTTAACAGAAAAATTAAAAGAATACATGAGCCATAGCTCATTGAAAATCCAACACAAAAATACAAAAAAAAATTATAAGCAAGCCCAGGCTCGACTATCTGGGAACAATATGGCAGACATAATGCTAGAGGATGGCATAAGATTTGTATACTTTTATGGCATCAAATTGGTAGATAGACAACATTTTGTTTCCTTATATTCTCAACAAGAAGAGGTAGAGCCAAGAAATGTGGAATCAATGTTGGAATTCATTCCACGCATCGTCACTTTGGAGGATAATTTGGAATTGATTCAGCCCATATCTGAAGATGAAATATTTGCTACAATCTAGATCCTAGGTCGGGATAAAGCCCTAGGGCCCGATGGGCTTTCCGTATCCTTTTATAGGCATTATTGGGATCTAATCAAGTATGCTCTTAAAAGGATGTTGCATTACTCTCATCAATCTCTAAGATTAGTGGGTAACACTAATTCCTCTTTCTTAGCATTAATACCAAAGGAAGTTAATCCATCTTCTTTTGCAAGATTCAGGCCTATATTGTTATGCAATTCCTTATACAAAATTTTAACTAAAATTAAAGATGCTTGTTTAAAGAAAGTTCTACCCAAAATCATCTCAACAAACTAAGGCGGTTTTATGCATGATAGGCAAATCATTGATAATATTGTGTTAGTGTAGCAAGTTATACATTTAAGCGTTTTAGCCAAAGGGAAAGGTATGGTTATTGTAGATTTTAACCTTGTACAATTAATTACTGCAAATAGATTCTTAATAAAACAGAAAAGATACAATGGTACACATACATTACATAGAGAATTTTACCCTGGAAACCCAAATTGGGAAAACCAACAACTTGCTTAGAGTCGCACCTCTAATCTTCTATCCATCATATTCTTCATTGTTTACAATACAATATACGTATATGATCCGGTGGCATCCAAACCCCTAATACATTGACCCAGATTAGTCAGTATCCCTAATTCCTTAATTGGAATTAGAAAACCATGTGTCAAAAAACCGCCAAAAATGAATGCAAAAAAGCCGCCAATATTTTCGGGGGGGGGCGGTATAACACATACCCAACATTATCCCACTTGTTGTTTTCTTTGCATACAGGGGGTTGCAGGATTACATAGTCAACAATACATGGCATAAATTCCCATAGATCCTCTACACCAAGAGAACTTCTCAGTACTCACATATTTTATTAATGAATCTGCAACATTCTCCAAAGTGTCCACCTTCATCAACAACACCTTCTCGTCTTCAACCATGTCTCTCACAAAGTGATACTGAACATCAATATGCTTTATCTTTGAATGATAAGTCAGGTTCTTCGGCAGGAAGATTGTACTTTGACCGTCACAATCAATCCTTACAACTTGTTGCACCAACCCAATACTTGAACAAAATCTCTATAACCATACTACTTCCTTTCTTACATGAGTAGTTGCCTTGTATTCAACTTTTGTAGTCAAGAGTGCCACTGCAAACTATCTTTTTCTCATCCAACTGATTGCTCCTCCAAATAGGTTAAACACATACCCACTTGTATATCCTCTACGATCCAAATCTCCAGCCCAATATGCATCAACAAACTTGTGTATGTCCAATCTTGGCCTTCCTTGGTAGCATAATCCATAACTAGTAGTGCCATGCAAATACCTGAAAACCCTCTTTACTGTTGTCCAATGCTCCTTCCTTGGTTTTGACATATACCTTCTCAAAACTCCCACTGTATGTGCAATGTTCAGTCTAGTACAGACCATTGCATACATCAAACTACCAATTGCACTCGCATATGGAATATGGAACATGTCCTCTTCTTGTGCTTGCGTCTTGGGACATTGATCCGTAGATAACTTTACACCTACATATTTCCTCTTATTTAACCATAGTTTCATGTTTTCCCAATCTCTTTTAATTTCCATGCCCAGAATTAAATTTGCAACACCGAGATCTTTCATGTTAGATTTAGAGGACAACTTTGTTTTCACATCCTGGATAATCTCCTTGTTGTTTCTTATCAACAACATAGCATCCACATACAAGACCAAATAAATAAGATGATCACCAATTAATTTGAAATACACATAGTGATCTACTTTGCTCCTTGGGAAGACAAGTCCCAACATATAAGTATCAATTTTTTGATACCACATCCTTGGTGATTGCTTTAACCCATACATGGACTTTTTCAGCCTACATACTAGCTCTTTCTTCCCCTTCACAACAAAGCCTTCTAGTTGCTTCATGTAGATTTCTTCTTTTAGATCCCCATGTAGGAATGTTGTCTTCACATCCATCTGTTCTACCTCAAAATAAAACGTAGCATCAACGAAGAAAATAAATCTAATAGAAGTTAACTTGGCAACAAGAGAAAAAATTTCACCAAAGTCAATTCCCTCTTCTTAGGAATAACCGTTTGTTACTAACTAAGCTTTGTATTTCTCCACTTTGCCTTTTGCATTCAACTTCTTCTTAAACACCCATTTGTTGCCAATGGGATTTCTTCCAGTGGGAAACTCCACTAGATCCCAAGCCTCATTCTTGTCCAAGGCTGCCATTTCTTCAACCATGGCCTTTTTGCATAGTTTTGCATTCTTTGAATCCACTGCCTCTCTAACAGTTCTAGGATCATCATCAATAATAGATAAAGCAAAAATTGAATGAAAATAAGGTGGAGTATACATTTTTGGTTTCCTTATTTCCTGAACCAATCTCCTCAATACTGGAGTATGACGATCTTCTTCTTCTGATTCATTTTCTTCTGTAGACTCTGATTCATCATCCTTCAACTCAAACTCTATTTTCTCTAGTTCTTCCTTCCTTGGTAGGACTTCCTATTTGAAAACATCTTTGATTTCTCTAAATACCACATCTTGGCAATACACAACCTTCTTATTTTTTGGGTTCCAAAGCTTATAGTCTTTCAGACCATCTTTATACCCAATAAGGATACAATTTTCAACCTTTTATCTAGTTTACTCTTGTTTTCTTTTGGAACGTGAACATAGGCATCACAACCAAATACCCTGAGATGTGTGAGAGAGGGTTTCTTACCAATCCATAACTTGTGTGGATTATTTTCATCCAATGTTGATGAGGTTGACCGATTGACTAGGTAACATGCAATACTCACTACCTCTGCCCAGAATTCTCATCCTAACCTGGCACCACTGAGCATGCACTTTGATTTTTCCATCAACGTCTTGTTCATCCTTTTTGCAACTCCAATTTGTTGAGGTGTATATGGAGTAGTCTTATGCCTTGATATGTTGCACTTCTTATAGAATTCTTCAAATTCGTTTCCGCATAACTCTCCACCATTATCCGTCCTCACCACTTTAATTATTTTCTCTGTTTGATTCTCCACAAGGGCCTTAAAATCTTTAAACATGTCAAAGACTTCAGATTTCTTCCTAAGGAAATATATTCATGTATTCCTTGAGAAGCCATCTATAAATGAGCCATAGTACACAGATTTTCCCAGTGATGGAACCGACATAGATCCAAACACATCATTATACATGAACTGTAAAATTCCTCTGCCCTCGATGCACTAGAGGGGAATATTACCCAATTTTGCCTCCCATATACACAATGTTCACATATATCAAAATCCAGAGAGAATTTAGACATAACTTCAACCATACCTTTACCATGTAGTAGTCGAAGGCCCTTCTCTCTGATATGCCCCAGTCTTTGATGCCACAACATAGTATTTTCTCTAGAGACTGTAGAAGTTTTTCTTTCTTCAGATTCAATCTCAAGAACAACGAAACTATTACACCCATCACTCATAGTGCTTCCTTGCAACTTATACAGAGTTCCAAACCAAACTCCCTTCAACAACACCATTGATCCTCGAACCATCCTACATGTTTCTTTCTCAAACATTGTTTTTACCCTTGCATCATCCATTTTTCTTACAAAAATCAAATTTTTGGCCAATCCTGGGATGTGCAGAAGACCAAGGAATGTTCTAATCCTTCCATCCATGAGCTTCAACTTGAATTTTTGTCGTCCTATTATTTTGGTTGTCAAGTCATCACCTAGGAAAACATCACCTCCATCATACCTTTCATATTCACAAAACCACTCATTGTGGGGAGTCATATCAAAAGGATGCACCTGAGTCGACCAACCATACCTCATGATCTGCATGTGTGCTTGAAGAAGCCAGGTACACATCCCCTCCTTCTTCTGTGAAGATTTTTGCTTCTATAGAAGGAGCATCTTTAGATCCCTTCCCTCTCTCGACACTTTTGGATCTACATTGCTTCTTGTGGTGCCCTTCTTTTCCAAATCTCCAGCATACCTTTACAAACTTTCTGGGAGATTTATATCTACCCTTAGGTTTAGATCTCCCACTTGAGGACCTAGATCAATTTCTTTCTTGGGAGTGTCCTCTTGCAAATAATGCATATGTGCTCCATCCCTCCATGTTCTTTTGTCTCATCTCCTTCGACAACAAGGATGAGACCACATCATCAAAACTTAAAGTAGTTGTATTACTACCTATGGCCACAACTAGAATTCCCCACGAGTCTGGTAAAGAACACAATAAATTGATACACTTGTGTTCATCGTAAATCTTGATATCAACAAATAATAACTGACTTACCATTGTATTGAAGGCATTCAGATGCTCTGTCACCAAGTCTCCATCTTTCATCCTCAGGTTGTACAACTTCTTATATAGGAACAATTTGTTTACCAGGGAATTTGACTAATACAAAGCCCATAACTTATCTCATAATGCCTTGATTGCAGCTTCCCCTGACACTTTCGGTAATACTAAATATGAGAGACACAACTGGATTGTGCTCTTCACCATCCGATCCATCTTTTTCCAGTCTTATGTTGATGTTCTTGTAGGTGCAGTACCTGGATCCACAATGATCCATTGATCTTTGTCCAACAAAAGATCTTCCATATTGAGCTTCCACAACTCAAAACTTTGCCCATTAAATTTCTCGATCTCTATTTTCGAACTACTTGCCAATTCTTTCCACCTGAAGAATCAATACCATGAATCTCCCACTGTAACAAGGATTATCACAGACCCGAGCCAAACCCTTGACCACAAAGTTGTCCCCCTGAAGCCAAAAATTGTTTGGATACCAAATGTAGATTTTAACCTTGTACAATTAATTACTACAAATATATTCTAAATAAAATAGAAAAGATACAATGACACACACACACACATTACACAAAGATTTTTACCATGGAAACCCAAACAGGAAAAACCAACAACATGTTTAGAGCCACACCTCTAATATTCTATTCATCATACTCTTCATTGTTTACAATACATATAGGATCCCACAGCATCCAAACCCCTAATCCATTGACCCAGATTAGTCAATAGCCCTATTTCCTTAACCAAAATTAGAAGACCATTGATGCAAATCATGTGTTGAAAAACCACCAAAAACAGATGCAAAAAATCGCCAAAAACAAACGCAAAAAAGTCACCAACTTTTTTCAGGAGGGGATGTTGCCCCCAA